>JAJPUD010012380.1:0-31608 GCA_023553655.1 Myrmecobius fasciatus | reverse complement strand
TATATATATATATATATATATATATATATTTTAAAAATGATGATACTTGTATTATTTTTTTATCAGATAGCTTGCAATTCTGGGGAAGAGGGAGGTATGGGACAGAGAGAGAAAATATTTGTAACTCAAAATCTTACAAAAATGAATATTGAAAAGTATCTATATGTAACTGGAAAAAATAAAATATTACTAAAAAAAAACTTCTTGGAAATGGAAGTAAAATAAACATATATGGAAGTTTGGAAAAAGAAAGAGACCTTCCAATTAAAGAACATGGTTATGAAATGGAGAAGGTGTATACTTATTTAAGTAAACATGTATTAGTAAATTAATTAAAATGCAAGAATTTAGGATAAATGTAAGAAAAATAGTACAATTTTGCTACAAGGTAAAACATGTGAATGAAAATATAATGAGATGGATCTGGAAAAGCAGAATGAAAATAGTCTGTGAATCATTGATTATTCCTTAATTTTGACTACTGGAAGCAGAATCAAGAGACTTTTAGCAATGTTCTGTATAACCCCTTCAGGAATATGCTTTGTTGTGGGAATGAAATACATTGGAAACAATCTGAGAGGTAACCTCTACAGAATTATGGCAAAAGATCCCTTAAGGGCATAATTCACAATGAATGTTTACAAAGTTTTGATGGAATAAAGAATACTGAAAAAAAAAAAAAGAGATGCTAGATAGTTATAGGACTCAGGAATCAGAGAACTGGGGTCTAGAATAAATAAATGAGAAGATGGATAATGAAAAGAGTAAAATAAAGCATTTTTGTAAAGAGAACCTAAAATAAAATTTAAGAATCTAATGAACAGGATTAGTTGAAGGGAAGATAGAAAAATCCATTAGAATGAAAGCAAAATGGGTGAGGTGAGGTTATCCATAATCAGATAAAAGCTGGAAAGAGGAACTAATACTAAAATCTAAATGGAATGGAATGATGAATGATAATAGAGGATCAGAAAAACCAGAAGGAATAGGGCCACTTTAAAAAAAGAAAAGAAAAGAAAAGAAGTAAAGTAAGTGAAAGCACATAAAACTGTATATAAATCAGAAGTGGAAAAATCACCACCTGAAAAAAATCCTGCTAGATATAGATGCAGATAAATATCAACTTAAATCCTATAATTTATTAGACTATCTAATAATGCAAAAAAGAATAACAGATTAGTTAAGAAACATCATTGTACTATTGGTAAATTATAGCAAGCGCATTTGAAAAATACACACAAAATAAAACTTGAGAAGGATTTTTTTAAACTGTCTATCAAATGAATACAAAAAAATAAAAATCGTCATAATACTATCTAACAAAGATGAAAACAAAAGCAAATGTTCTAATAAATAAAAAGTGTTAAATAAAGAAACTACATTATACTAAAAGGAAGTACATATAACAAATCAATATAGTTTATATGATTCAAAAGTCTCAGAAATAAAGATTTACAAAGGAAGCACCTATGCTTCAAGAAGTCGTAGATAGTACCAAACAATGACAAGATACTTTAATACTCTTTCCTTCATTATCTATGAGTTGAAAAGAAAAATAAATATAATGGGAATTTTCAAACTGAAAAAAATTATAGAGAAAGTAGATTGAAAAAAGTTATTGATCTTAATGGTATAGAAAAAGAATATACATATTTCCCTGCACCACAGGTGAGTATAAAAATTAAAGATGCATTACAGTACAAAGATGTTTTTAGTTCACTTTATTTTATTATTTATGTTATTATTATATTTATGGAATAAAGCAAATATTCTCACAATTTAATACAATAAAAACATAATATTGCAAACAAATATATATTTAGTTACAGTTTACTATAATAAATTAGGAATAAAAGACCAAAATATTTTGTACAATTTTAATTACAATTGCAGCAATGTGGTAGAACTGCATAGCAGAGACGTTTTAAAGATAGCATTTAAAGGAATTCGCAAATAGCTGAATATGTCCGAGAGTCTCAGTTCCTCAATCTGAGCTCCTGAAGGGATGGTACTGATATTTATAGAGATATCAAAGTTGGGAAGAAGGATGATTTTTTTAGGCATACATATTTAGGCATTTATTTTGCTGAATAAGAAAAATCTGAACAAAAAGAAAAAAAAATGAAAAAAAGAATAAAATGCAAGCAAACAGCAACAAAAAGAGTTAATGCTATATTGTGATCCATAGTCAGGTCCCACAGTCCTCTCTCTGGGGGAAGATGGCTCTCTTTATCACAAGATCATTGAAAGTGGCTTGAACCATATCATTGTTGAAAAGAGCATGTCCATCAAAATTGATCATTGTATAATCTTCTTGTTGTGATTTACACCATTTCCCCATATAACTACAAATAGCTTTAATTTTTTTATCTGAAAAAATTATCTGTTCACACCCTTTCACCATTTACTAATTGGGAATGGGTATTATTATAAATCTAGATCAATTCTCTCTATATTTTAGAAATGCTTTTATCAGAACCCTTGGATGTGAAATATTTTCCCCAGTTTTCTGCTTCCCTTTTAATCTTGGCTACATTAGT
Source organism: Myrmecobius fasciatus (assembly GCA_023553655.1). NCBI lineage: Eukaryota > Metazoa > Chordata > Mammalia > Dasyuromorphia > Myrmecobiidae > Myrmecobius > Myrmecobius fasciatus. Next base: position 29,068 of record JAJPUD010012380.1, on the reverse strand, counting down.
TTTGTTTGTGAAAAAAAAAAATCCAAAAAACAAACAAACAAAAAAACCATTTACATTTAATATAATCAAAATTATCCACTTTGCATTTCATAATATACTCGAGTTCTTATTTAGCCACAATTTCTCCCTTCTCCATCAATTTGAGAGACTATCCTGTGTTCTCCTAATTTGCTTATAGTATTACCTTTTATGTTTAAATCATGAAATCATTTTGACCTTATCTTGGTATAGGGTGTTAGGTGTTAGTCAGTGTGTAGTTTGTGCCATACTATTTTCCAATTTTCCTAACAATTTTTGTCAAATAGTGGGTTCTTATTCCAGAAGCTGAAGTATTTGATCAAACAATAGATTACTATAATCAATGACTACTGTGTCTTATGAACGTAATCTATTTCAATGATTTTAGGTCTGATAAAACTAAGTCACTTTTCATTTTTTCCCATTAATTGCTTCGAAATTTTTTACATTTTTGTTCATCCAAATGAATTTTGTTATTAGTTTTTTAGCTCTATAAAGAAATATCTTGGCAATTTGATTGCTGTGACACTGAAGAAGTAGACTAATTTAGGTAAGATTGTCATTTTTATTATATTATTTTGGATTACCCATGAGCATTTGATATTCTTCCAATTGTTTAAATCTAACTTTATTTGTTTAAAAAGTGTTTTGTAATTGTGTTCATATTGTTCCCAACTGTGTCTTGGCAGGTAGACTCCCAAATAGTTTATATTATCTACAAGTATTTTAAATAGAATTTCTCTTTCTATTTCTTGCATCTGGATTTTGTTGATAACATATAGAAATGCTAATGATTTATGGTGATTTATTTTATATCCTGCAACTTTGCAAAACTTGTTAATTATTTCTAATAATTTTCAGTTGATTCTCTAAAATTTATATTATCTGCATAAAGTGGTAATTTTGTTGCCTCACTCCATAATCTAATATGTTCAACTTCTTTTTCTTCTCTTGTTGCCAATTTTTGCTTTAATTTTCTATTCATTGGTACACCCTTTTCATTTTTGAAATTGGTAATTTGGCTTTTTTCTTTCCTTTTTCTAATCAAATTAACCAAATATTTATCTAATTTGTTGTTATTTTTCATAAAACAATTCTTAGTTTTGATTATTAGTTCAACAGTTTTCTTTCCATTTTTAATCTCTCCTTTTATTTTCAGGAATTCATCAAGGAATACAATTTGTTATATTATTGATAATTTCTTGAAAGATGCTCAGGCTTTTATTTTTTCATGCTGGTTGTCATGTAGTCCAATAATTTTTAGGTTTTCTCTCCTGAATCTAATTTTCCAGATCAGTTGTTTTTCCAATGAGGTATTTTATATTTTCTTCTATTTTTTTCTTTTTCTTTCTTTTTTTTTTTTTTGGTTTGACTGATTCTTGATGTCTCATTGAGTCATTCATTTCCATTTATTTTTATTCTAATTTTTAGTGAATTATTTTCTTTAGTTCTCTCTTTTACCTCCTTTTGCATTTGGTCAATTGAACTTTTAAAGGAGTTGTTTTATTCATTGAATTTTCTTTTTCCATTTCACCAAGTCTATTTTTAAGGGATTGTTCTCTTTTTTCCACTTCACCAATTCTATTTATTCATAAACTCCTTTCTGTAGTATATTTTCTGTTTCTTCAAATGTATTTTTTAAGGAATTCTTTTATTGTCAATTTCTGTTTCCTTTTCCAAATTCTCCTACAAAGTTTCAATTCCTTTCCCCATTTTTCTTCTATTTCTCTTTTAAGATCCTTTTTGAATTTTTCAAAGAAAGCCTTTTGAGTTGGAGACAAATTCAGAAACCTTATGAGGATTCATCTAGAAGTGTTTGCCTTTAGTATCTTCAGGTTTCATGTTTGTTCTCCTTTGTGTCCATAATAGCGATCTACACCCGGAACTCTTATTGCTCTTCCATTAATTTTTAAAGATTGACTGTACATAGGCCTCAGGAGGGATTGTCCTGAAGCTTCTTCTATGCAGCAACAGGCATTTCTTACTGCCCTACGATGAGTGCTACAGGCTTCACCTACTGTGTTGAGTAGATCTGGCCAAGTCCCTTCTGTTATGCTGGAGTTTAGGGGCTATTTGCCTTCTTTAGTTGTCTTGGAGGCCTTATAGCTGATCCACTGACTTTCTAAACCAGCACAGAGTAGCCAATGCTGCTATATTTTGGATAAGAGCCTTCCACTAGCTTCCACACTTCTCTGCCTGGGCCTCCAAGGCACTTTTCCTAATTGAGATAGATCTCTCCTGAAGTTGTTATAAAATACTTTATGCTGAGAATTTGTTATATTCCAAATGTTTGTGCATTCTGTCACTCAAAAATCCATTCAGATTTTTGATCTAATGTTAATTAGGAGGTAAGTCAGCAAGAGTTCAGGCAAACTACTCTCTGCCATCTTGACTCCACTTCTTTCAGTATAAGAGTTTAAAAAGAACACTGATAGGGTGAGTGACTCTAGAAGAGTAGCCAAGATGATTATAATACTTTAGTCCATATTATAAAGACCCAGTAAAGTAATTGAGCATATTTAGCTAGGAATAGAAAAAAATACAACATAAAATGAACATGAGAGCTCTCTTTAAATATTTTAAGTTTTCTCATGTGAAGAAGGCAATGTACATGTTCTCTTCAACACCAGAAATCAGAACCAGTGAATGTCACAAAAAAGTTCATTTAAATTTAATGTCAAGCAATGTGTCTTTAATAATAGAACTGTCATAGAGGCAGCTAGGTGGTACAGTGGATAGAATACCAATCCTGAAGTCAGGAGGACCTGAGTTCAAATCTGTCAAACACTTCCTAGCTGTGTGACCCTGGGCAGTCACTTAACCCCAATTGCCTTAGGAAAAAAATATATAATAGAATTGTCAAAAAAATGAATAAGAATGGGCTACCTCCATATGTGATGACTATACTGCATCGCAAGAACTTCAATTAAAAGCTAAATGACCAACTGTTGGATATTAGGTGAGGAATCTTTTCATGTACGAGTGGGACTAGCTAGCCACTGACAATCTTGGCTAATACACAAATTCTTTCATTTCTGGGAGTGCATGTTGCCTCTAGCAATAATTGTATTCTTTTGTATGTGCATTTAAATATCTATGATACTATATTCTGAAATTTTGGGGGTATTCTTCTCTCACCAATTATTAGGATTGACTTTTCACATCTTGAAATTTCAGGTATTTGACTTTTTAAAAAAAAATATTTTTGATCCTTCAGAATTTTCCTAACATTATCTTAAATAGACAAATGTTTTTTTTCAGCCCCATAAACATGTCACCTAAGATAAAAATATTGATCTTTTCTAAAGAAGTCAGACACATTATTTCACTATTCATTTTAGTAGCTTAACCTCCATTTTTCCTCTATATTCTGCTTCTTACAATTAAGTGCTGTCTTCTAGATACTTTATAAATTCTAAATCACAAATAAAAGCATTAGCATTAATGATGGCAGCAGTAGCATCAGAACTCATAGTTGCATCATTTTTTTGACTGCAAAAATACTTTTCTTCAAATAAGTAATACATTATTATATTATTTAATTGAGTGAAAGGAAGACACTAATAGATTTGGGGATTTACCCAGAATCTTATAATTATTTAAAGTCAAGATATGGATTCGAACTAAAGTATTATGATCCTATAATTTGTAATCTTTACATTATATAGTAAAACTTAACATGATCATGCATTTTATAGCAACATAATTTTGAAAAAAATATCAATTATGAATTTTTAAAAATTAGTTTGTGCCTTTAAAATCACATTAGAAAAGGAAAAACTCCAAATACTACCAAGAAATTTTTTAGACTGACTTCAGCAACTTTACAAGAATGAAAGTCTATATTTTATATCCTTGTGTGTATATAGAACTACTGATGAAGTAAAAACAGAAAATTAACACTGGGCTTGAGTCTTCCTAGTTATATTCATATGGGAATTATGTAGAATATCTGAGATTGCAATTTGGCTTCATTCATTTTTGAAAACTAAGAGGTACAGAATAAAATGATAACATTTCAAATCTAAATGATAATTATTTTCAGGATAGTGTTTTCTAATTTTTTTGTGCTATTCAAACAATTAACAGTGGATTTAATACAAGGAATATCTGAAGCTAAAAAATAAAATTGCTAAGAATATAATACCCATACTTGCAATTATTTTGTTATCTATTTAATAATTTAATCCTCAATATACCTCCTGCAGATGAGAAATTTCAGACACTAGCCTCATGGGTATATTTGTTAATTTAAAGTTGATGAGGAGAGCTTTCCTACATGTGTAACTATCTGATAATTTTTAAACTAGCTTTTTTAAGGTCACAGAACACAGTTTTGAATTTCTAGTTTAAAATGAACAGAATTGTTGTTGTTTAAATCAATGCTCTTATATTTTTAAAATGTTTAAATCTAAATGCCCAGCTTTATGGCTAAATATGCCAATGAACTAGATTTTAAAGTTATGTCACCTGGGAGCATCATACTAGAATGGATAGAGGGCTCGATTTATTACTGGATGATCAGTGATCAAGAGTTACCACTGAAAAATATTTGTATGACTATTAATCCATCAATTATCCAGCAAATATATACTAAACACAATGTAGGTTGGCTAAGAAGTCCCTCTCTGAACTTCTCATTGCTCGATATAAATCTTCCAATTCAGTTTGGTTCAGTGGAATAAACTTTATTTATTTATTCATTCTTTTTTTTTTAATTTTTTATTTATTTATAAAGTTTTTTACTTTCAAAACATATGCATGGTTAATTTGACAACATTGATTCTTGCATAGCCTTGTGTTTCAGATTTTCTCCTCCTTCCCCCCATCCTCTCCCCTAGATAGCAAACAATTGAATATATCTTAAACATATTAAAATATAAGTTAAATCCAATATATATAAACATATTTATATAATTCCCTTGCTGCATAAGAGAAATCAGATCAAAAATAGAAAGTAAATGAGTAAGAAAGCAAAATGCAAGTGATCAACAACAAAAAGAGTGAGAATGTTATGTTGTGATCCACATTCACTTCCCACGGTACTCCTTTTGGGTATAGATGTGCCACTTTATCACAAGATCATTGGAAGTGCAGTCAATCATCTTATTGTACTCACATTCATCATAATTGATAGTCATATAATATTGATGTTGTCATGTACAATGATTTCCTGTTTTCTTCTCATTTCACTTAGCATCAGTTCATGTAAGCCTCTGCAGGCCTTTCTAAAGTCATCTTCCTAATCATTTCTTACAGAACAATAATATTCCATGACATTCATATACCATATTTTATTCAGCCATTCTCCAATTGATGGGCATCCATTTTGTTTCCAGTTTCTAGCCACTACAAAAAGGTCTGCACAAACATTATTGCACATGTGGGTTCCTTTCCCTCCTTTAATATCACTTTGGGATATAAGCCCAATAGAAATACTGCTGGGTGAAAGGGTAAGCACAGTTTGATAACTTTTTGAGCATAGTTCCAAATTGTTCTCCAGAATGGCTGGATCCATTCACAGTTCCATCAACAATATATCAGTGTCCCAGTTTTCCCACATCCTTTCCAATATTCGTCCTTGTCTTTTCCTGTCATCTTAGCCAATCTGACAAATGTGGTAGAATCTCAAGAGTTGTCTTAATTAGCATTTCTCTTATCAATAGCGATTTGGAGAACCTTTTCATATGACTAGAAGTACTTTCAATTTCTTCATCTGAAAATTGTCTGTTTATATCCTTTGACTATTTATCAATTGGAGAATGGCTTGAATTCATATAAATATGAGACAATTCTCTCTATATTTTAGAAATGAGGCCTTTATAAGAACCCTTAAATGTAAAACATGATTTCTCAATTTATTGCTTTCCTTCTGATCTTGTCTACATTTGTTTTGTTTGTGCAAAAACTTTTTAACTTAATATAATCAAAATTATCTATCTGGTGTTCAATTATGAGTTCCATTTCTTCTTTGGACACAAATTCCTTTCTTCTCTACAGGTCTGAGAGGTAAACTATCATATGTTCCTCTAATTTGCTTGTAATATCACTCATTATGTCTAAATCATGAGCCCATTTAGATCTTATCTTGATATGTGGTGTTAGGTGTGGATCAAGCCCTAATTTCTTCCATACTAGTTTCCAATTTTCCCAGCACTTTTTGTCAAATAGTGATTTCTTATCCCCAAAACGGTGTCTTTGGGTTTGTCAAACACTAGATTGTTTGCTATTTCCCAGTTTGTTATTTCCCAGTTTGTCTTGTAATCCTATCCTATTCCACTGATCAACCACTCTATGTCTCAGCCAGTACCAAATGCTTTGATGACTGTTGCTTTATATTATACTTTTAGCGCTGGCACAGGTAGGCCACCTTCATTAGCATTTTTTCACTAATTCTCTTGAAATTCTTGACCTTCAGTTCTTCAAGGTGAACTTTGAATTTTTCTAGGTTTGCAAAATAATTTCTTGGGATTTTGATTGGTATGGCACTAAATAAATAGATTAATTTAGGTAGTATTGTCATTTTTATTACATTTGTTTGGCCTACCCATGAGCTGTTGATATTTTTCCAACTGACTAGGTCTGATTTTATTTGTGTGGAAAGTTTTTTGTAGTTTTTTTCATATAGTTCCTGACTTTTCCTTGGCAGATAGATTCCCAAATATTTTATACTACCAACATTTATTTTGAATGGAATTTCTTTTTGTATCTCTTGCTGCTGAACATTGTTGGTAATATATAAAAATGCTGATGATTTATGTGGATTTATGTTGAATCCTGCAACCTTGCTAAAGTTGTTTTTTAGTTGAGTCTCTGGGGTTCTCTAAGTATACCATCATGTCATCTTCAAAGAATGATAATTTGGTTTCCTCATGACTTACTCTAATTCCTTTCATCTCTTTTTCTTCTCTTACTGCCAAAGCTAACATTTCTAATACAATATTGAATAATAATGATGATAGTGGGCAGCCTTGTTTCACTCCTGAAACAAAACTCGATTTTGGGAATGGTTCTAGTTTGTCCCCATTACATATGATGTTACTGATGGTTTTAAATAGATGCTACTGATCATTTTAAGGAAAAGTCAATTCATTCCTATACTCTTTCGTGTTTTTAGTAGGAATGGGTGTTGGATTTCATCAAATGCTTTTATGCTTCTATTGAGATAATCATATGATTTTTGTTAGTTTGCTTATTGATATAGCTGTTTATGCTGATAGTTTTCCTAATATTGAACTAGCCCTACATTTCTGGTATAAATCCTACTGGTCATAGTGTGTTATCCAGGGAGTGACTTGGTAATCTTGTTCCTAATATTTTATTTAAGATTATTGCATCAATATTATTTTCTAAAATTTTCTTTCTCTCTTTTCATTGTGCCTGGTTCAGCTATCAACACCACATCTGTGTCATAAAAGGAATTTGTTAGAACTCCTTTCCCCCCGTTTTTTCAAATAATTGTTCCTTGAATGTTTGGTAGAATTCACATGTAAATCTTTCTGGTGCTGGAGATTTTTCTTAGGGAGTTCATTAATAGCTTGTTCTATTTCTTTTTCTAAAATGGGACTATTTAAGTAATTTATTTCCTCTTTTGTTAACCTGAGCAATCTATATTGTTGGAGATATTCTTTCATTTCATTTAGATTATCAAATTTATTGGCATATACTTGAACACAATAACTCCTAATTATTGCTTTAATTTCTTCTTCATTGGTGGAAATTTCTCCCTTTTCATTTTTGAGACCAACAATTTGATTTTCTTCTTTCCGTTTTCTAATCAAATTAACTAAAGACTTATCTATTTTGTTTCTTTTTCATAAAACCAACTCTTAGTTATATTTATTTGTTCAAAAGTTTTCTTATTTTTAATTTTATTAATCTCCCCTTTTGTTTTCAGAATTTCAAATTTGGCATTTAATTTAGGCTTTTTAATTTGTTCTTTTTCTAGCTTTTTTAGTTGTAAGTACACTTCATTGATCTTCTCTTTCTCTATTTTATGCAAATAAGCATCTAGAGATACAAAATTTCCCCTAATAACCACTTTGTCTGCATTCCACAAAGTTTGGTATGTTATCTCATTATTGCATTCTCTTGGATGGAGTTGTTGATTGTGTCTATGATTTGTTGTTCCACCAATTCATTTTTTAAGATAAGATTATTTAGTTTCTATTTATTTTTTGGTCTATTTTCTCCTGGCCTTATATTGCGTGTGATTTTTATTGCATCATGATCTGGAAAAAAAAAAAAAAGGTGTATTTACTATTTCTGACTTTCTGTGTTTGATTTTGAAGTTTTTATGTCTTAATATATGGTCAATTTTTGTTTAGGTTTAATAAACTGGCAAGAAAAAAGTAAACTCCTTTCTGTCTCCATTCAATTTTCTCCACAAATATATCATACTTAACTTTTCTAACATTCTGTTTACCTTCTTAACTTCTTTCTTATTTATTTTGTCGTTTGAGTCATCTAGTTCTGAGAGACCGAGGTTGAGATCCATCACTAATATAGTTTTGCTGTCAATTTTTTCTTACATCTCTCTTAATTTCTCCTCTAGGAATTTGGATGCTGTACCACTTGTGCGTATATATTTAGTTTTGATGTTGCTTCATTATCTATGATACCCTTTAGTAAAATAGAGTTTCCTTCCTTATCTCTTTTAATTAGATCTAGCTTTGCTTTTACTTGATCTGAGATCAAGATGGCTACCTCTGCTTTTTTTTTTTTACTTCACCTTAAGCATAATAGATTCTGCTCCAGCCCTTTTTTTCACTCTGTATATATCTCTCTGTTTTAAATGTATTTCTTGTAAACACATATTTTCTGCTTTTTAATCCAGTCTGCTATATGCTTCTGTTCTGTGGAAGAGTTCATCCCATTCACATTCACATTCACAGTTAAAATAACTAATTCTGTATTTCTTGTGATCTTATATATCCGAAGTTATGCTTTTCTTTCCTTCTTGACTTCCCTCCTCCCCAGTATTTTACTTTTGATGACCACTTCCCTCAAACAGCACTCCCCTTTTTCAGCCCCTCCCCTTTTTACACCTTTCTCCTAATACATATGTTTTCCTTTCTATTAGTCTTTCCCTTTCTTTTCTCCTTTCCCTCTCAATTCCCTATAAGACAAGTTTCTCTTTGAAAAACAATATATGTCTTATATGTTCTCTTTGAGCCAAATCTGATGAGAATAAGATTCACACAGTGCTCATCTCCCTCCCTTCTTTCCCTCAATTATATGAGGTGTTCTTTGCCTTTTTGTGAGATGTAATTTCCTTTATCTTACCTCCTTTTCCCTCTTTTTTCAGTGTGATACTTTTTCTATCTCTCCTTTCCTTTTCATATTATCATAATAAAGTCTAATTATACCCTCACTGTCCTATTATACCCATAATAGAAATATAGTTCTTAAGAGTTCTTTCCTTTTTACTTTTTTATGCTTCTCTTGAATTCTGTATTTGGAATTCATATTTTTTGTTCTGTTCTTTTCATTATAAATAGATGAAATTCAACTATATCATTGAATGTCCAACTTCTTCCCTGAAAGATAATGCTCATTTTATCTGGATAGCTTATTCCTGGCTGTAATCCAAGTTCCTTTACCTTTCAGAACATAAGATTCCAGTCCCTTTGATCCTTTAAGGTGGAATCTGCTAGGTCTTGAGTAATCCTAATTGTGACTCCTCAGTATTTAAATTTGTTCTTTCTGGATGCTTGCAATATCTTTTCCTTGATGTGATAGTTCTGAAATTTAGCCCCAATGTTCCTTGGGGATTTAACTTTGGGATCTCTTTCAGGAGGTGATCTGTGAATTCTTTTGATGGCTACTTTACCTTCTGATTCTAAAACATCAGGGCAGTTTTCTTTCACAATTTCTGTAAAATATTATCCAGGTTCTTTTTTTCACTATGTCTTTCAGGAAGTGCAATAATCCTTCTTCTTCTATATCTCGTTTCCAGGTCAATTGTTTTTCCTAGGAGATATTTCATAGTTTCTTCTAATTTTTTTTTCAATTTTTTTGTTTGATTGATTCTTTAAGTCTTATTGATTCATTCACTTCCATTTGTTCAATTCTAATTTTTAGTGTATTATTTTCTTCAATTACCTTTTTTAGCTCCTTTTGTAATTGGCCAATTGAATTTTTGAAGCAGATCTGTTCTGAAGTTCTTCCAAGGTATATTCTTCTGGGAGTGCATTCTACTCCAAATCTTTATGGATTCTTTGACTTCAAAACTAGTTTAAATACTTAATATGCTGTTGATTTGAGAGAAGAACAGAGAAGCTCATAGAAATTATTGTCAGTTCTTTACTATCTTGGCTCTGTCTCCCTGAATAAACTTTAAATACCCACTGTAAGACACTACTCGAGGCACTGGAATTATTAAGTCAAAATTAAAATAATCCTTATACTCAAAGAGCTTACATTCTTCCAGAGTGTGCATAATATAATACATATACTATAAGTAAATACTGATTAATTGGGGAAAGGGTGTTGGAAAATACTAATAGCTTGGAAAATTTATTAATGTTTATGTGGGAACAGGCACCTGAGCTGAAAGCAAACTAGTGATTACAAGAATTAGAAATGAGGAAGGAAAGCAATTAAGGTATAGGGAGTATTCTACACAAAGATATGTAAGCAGAACATCAGATTTCATATATTGTAGTCAACAAGTAGGCTAAATTGTGTAAGACATGGAGCACATGATACAGCATCATAAACCATAAGGTTAGAAAAATTGAAACTTTTCATAAAGTTTCAATTGTCTAGTTAAACTTGTCTAGTTAAACTAAGGTTTAATATGTTATCTGATATTGGGTTCCTTTGAGTCCCTACCATAAGTCACAAACAGGAACACTAATATAAAAAATAAATAACCTATTTATTGATATAAAGCAACAGCAAAACAAAAAGTACTTTCTGGATGAATGATTTAGTTCATCATGAGTTTAATCCATTTACTTTTACAATCTAGACTTTCTCTTAGCTCAGTTTTACAAAATTTTGGTCTGTACCACCACCCACTACTTCCCTTACCACAAAAAAATGGGAAAGGAAGAAAAATGACTAGAAGATAATTTTACTATCTAGGATATTGCATCCCAAGAGTTCCAATGCTTGGTAGAGATCTATAGAGTGTGACATTACAGGAGATGTGTGTTTAAGGGAAGAAATTCTAGAGAATTTGGAGAACACTGATATGTAAGGGGAATCATAGGGGGCCAATTCACTGAGTTAATGAAGTAAGTTTTGTGTTAAGTTCTGGATTTTACATTTTAAGAGGAACATTAACAATTTGAAGTATATCACATGAATAGGTATTACACTTATATTGGTAGAATAGTGTTAGATTTGTAAATTACCGAAAGGGTGGATGAAGGACTCCATATGGTTATTCATATTATTTAGTGCTTTATTGTTTATAAAGTGCCATTGCACATTATGCCATTTTATTTCTTTTTTATAATATATAAACATAGGATGCATAGATATTGTCTCCATCTTATAGATGAAATTGAGTAAACATAAAGCTAGTTAGTTGCAGAGACAGATAAAAGGCACAGGTATAAGTATTTTAAATATGAAGATAATTGGAAGGAGAATTTCTTCCAAGTAAAGTGATTGATTTTGTGTACCCCAAATCTGTCAGTATGCCAGACTTCCTTAGACTCGGTCACAGAATGATTTAAAAGGTGAATCTCCCAAGCTAACCAAAAAGATTTAGTACCAATGGATATATTTAAGGGGATAATCAAATGGTGTAATATTTGTAAAGTGTTGAGCACAGTGCCTGGCAAATAATAACTGCTTAATAAATGCTTGTTTCCTCCCTTCCTTTAATAGAGATTATTACAATGAAATACTTTAGACATGCTCCTTTGCTTACCTCTGATTCATTTTACCTAAAGTTAGCTAAACCAAATGTGTTAATAATCACTTTCTTACTGTAAGACCCTGTAAGACTTAGCAAGAGTTATTTGCTGAGAATTATTTTCTTTCATACACTAAAGTCTATATTAATTATTGCTTATTTACATAACCTAATGCTTCTTCTTGAAGAGGAGGAAAACCTTGAGTTTCCAAAGACCAGGGGAGCACAGCCACATTCTATTAAGCAAGAAAATCTTTAAGTAGGGGCTACATGATAGACTGTCAGCTGGAGATCAGAAAAAAGACATCTTTTCAAAATATTATTCACTACACTGTGATTTTCTGGAGATCCAGGGTTTCTAATGCAATCATTTACTAAGGTGTTTGTGTTTGGGCTACAATCTGTGTTGTCAATGGAGTATCTACAGGAATGAATTAACAGATCATGGGGAAATTCTATTAAATATGATAAATTATTAATATATCAATGCTATATTTATGTTAAAGTATTCAATGCATATTTTATCAAATCATATATATTGGAGAGAAAAAGCAGTTATTATCTCCATTGAATAAAAAAATAAAATGAAGGGTAATTTCTGCTTTACATTAATCCATCTGTTATAGTGATGAGGTTTATTAAATAATGATTACCTGAGATGATTTGTCTCCCAATAGCTGACAATACTAAAAAGAGGATAATCACGAACATATATATGAAAGAGAAAAACAATTGGTAAGCAATTAAAATACAACTTCATACATAAATTTCAGAGTTATTATTTTTATTTGAAGGGGAGAATTACTTCATGAAATGAAAGAAATACTAATCTAATGTTTCTCTGACCTGGAAAACTTTCTTGTAAAAGAGTTTCATTACCTGCTGATTCTAGCAATTACTGTTCTTACTACTTTAAAGTGGTTGGAAAGCAGAGTCAACTTTATTAGGGAGTTGGTTTAAAAAATAGTTAATAATCTGACTAAATGGGAAAATGGCTTATGGGAGGGGCAGGGGTTGCCCAAAAGGTAGGTCAATCAATCTGTATTAAGTGACAAATGAAATTGTTTAGGTTAAGTTTAACTATTGGTGTTCTTTTTAGTTTTACTTTTATCCTGTTTAATCATTCAATTAAATTTATTGAGTCTTATATGTTATACAGTGTAGAATATTACTTGTTAATAAATAATCCAACTGAAAATTTACAAGCCAATTTTCCTTAGAAATGAAATAGTGTCATTGCAATGCATTTTCACAATAATAGAAAGGGAGACTCCCAAGAGAGTTAGTACTTGCTCTCCTCTGAGTATGATTTAGGCTGATTTTGTTTCTTTCATCAGAAAGGCAGAAGCTCAAGGGAATATCTTTCATTATAACCAAAGGGTTTGAAAATTTGTTATTCATTATTGAAAATTAAGCCTAACCAGATTCATTAAGGAAATTAATTACACAGACAATTAGCTGTTGTTCTGTTGGAATTGCTTAAGATTTTAATTGTTTTGTTCCTACTGCAATATTATAAGCATATGACTTTGCTACTCTGTTAGCTGACATTAAATATAAAATTTAAAAGTGTTTGGATGTTGCACTTTTTAAAACTACCACATGTTATTGTTTTTGGAAAAGAGAAAGAACTCAAACAGGAAGTGAGGAATTATGTTGAGCCAGAAAGTTTTTTGATTTCTTATTGAGATAATAGGGAGAACACATTTCCTCAAGATACTGAATGCTTTGATTTTCTATAAAGATTTTAGATCCAAAGGGTATATTTCTGACCTGAATTGTTCTTTTCCTCTAGATTCAGGACACCAAAGCTATTCAGAAATTATATCAACATATTTAGTGTATATTGAAGACCTATTTCATCAAATGCTATTATTTTATTTCACATGTAAGAGAGCTGACAGTTCCATCATTTGCTTTTTGCAGATAATGTTATCATTGAAAATTAGTGTATAAACAATATTAGCTCTGAATACAAGAATCTATTGGAAAACTCATTCAAAAATGTCCAAACTTTTAAAAGCATTTACTATATGCACTATATTAATTTTGTTGCTATTGTCATAGAGATACAAAGATTAAAATGAAATTAAAACAAGTCAAATCAATTATTGGGATAGAATTTTTATATTAGATTAATGATTTTGTATTTCCAAAATGAAAATTCAGTTCAGCCTTTCTAAATTCAAGGAAGAGTTATCAATGTTTGCAGAAAGCTATATTGAGTTCCATAGAAGATTGAAATTAACACACAAGCAAACATAAACAAAAAGACAATTCAACAATTCAGTGTATTACATTGGCATAATATCTGTAGATGTCTTAGTAAGTGCGTAATAATCTCAAGTAAGCCCTTAATAAATTTTTGGTCCCTTCCTCCTTCTTTGTCAAAAAACTTGAATACAAGAATGGAAAACATTGACATCACCATTCTACTAAACAAAAACATTTCAAGAATTAAACTGTCCTAAGTATATAGGGAAGGTCCAGAAGTTTTTTGTTTGTTTGTTTGTTTTAATTAAAGCTTTTTATTTGTAAAATATATGCTTGGGTAATTTTTCAGCATTGATCCCTTGCAAAGCCTTCTGCTCCAATTTATCCCCTCCTTTCTCCCCACTTCCTCCCCTAGATGGCAGGTAATACAATACATGTTAATATGTTAAAATACTTGACAAATCGAATATATGTATACATATTTCCACACATCATTTTTCTTTAGGAAAAATCGTATCTACAAGAAAGAATAATCAGATAAAGGAAATACAATGCAAGCAAACATCAATAGAGAGCATGAAAATGGTATGTTGTGGTCCACATTTCACATCCCTCTCTCTGGGTGTATATGGCTTTCTTCACTGAACAATTGGAACTGGTTTGAAGCATTTCATTGTTGAAGAGAGCCATGTCCATCAGAATTGATCATCATATAGTATTGTTCTTGCCATGAATAATGATCTCCTGGTTCTGCTCATTTCACTTAGCATCAGTTCATGTAAGTCTCTCCAAGCCTTTCTGATATCATCATGCTGGTCATTTCTTACAGAACAATAATAATAATGTAGTTCTTTAAGCATTCACATTTTCATATTCCATTTAAAAAGATGGAGTTTGACTTATCTACTCATTTATATATCTCTTTCTACCCCATATTTTTGCTTTTCCTAACTTTTTTTCTCAAATTCTCACCAAGACATGGAAAGCTATTATCTTACTAACCAAATCTCAATCTCTCCTTAACTATATTGGATTTCATTTTATTTCTTATTCTAATTCTTCTTAAATTACATTTCTTAACAGTGCCAGAACTCATTTCAGCACAATTCAACTTCTTCTGTATTCACTTGACCAAGATCTATTTTTTTCTACCCATGACTTTCCCCCCTATATATCATGCTTACAATTAAATTATTCCCTATGGACCCCATTTTCTACCAAGAGAAAAGAATCTTCTATCATAAGAATATTGTCAATTTCTCTATTCCTGTAAAATATGATCTTTCCCATTAAATGTTCTATTGTCATATCTTTTCTGGGGCTTACCTTGACACAATTCCAACTAGTTCTTGGATGACACAGAGACAGAAGCTAAGTTTTCATATGATAATAAGATTTAAAGTTTCAGGTAATCTAGATAACTCTGTGAATAGCTGTGAAATGATTCCTACCTTCACTCTAGTTCTCATCTCTTTTACATGGATATTTGACTTAACTACCCACCCTTTGAATTAGTTTGTTTATTCCAGCTATTGTGATACTGGAAGACCTGGGTTCCTAGAGGACTACCACCATATGATTATTTTAAAGTTACTTCAAGATCCTAAGAATAACCTTATTAAATAGGAATACATACCACCTTATTAGCCATATTAGCTCTTTATTTCCCACCAGTGAATTCCAATTAATTAAACTAATCACTAACAATGATGTTAATAATCTTAAACAGGAAATTCTTTAGTAATAAAGCAAAAGAAATAATATATATCTGTGAGGGAGAGTTGGAAACTAGCAGGAAAAATATTCAAAAAAGGAACATATATTTGGTAGTCCTAATCACTCTCCAGCTGGAAATCTTTTTTTTTCTTATATATTTAAAATTACAAAGAATTATCAAGTTATTTCAACTTGAAATTAACCTTAAAAGTATAGTATGATTTGGATATACATTCATTTTTAGCAAGAAAATAAAAATCTCATTGTCTTGTCATTTAGAGACTTGTCTTGTCAGTCTATTACTAATCAAGATGTTGTGTTTTCTGTTAAAATTGTAGCAAACAGGTCATTGTGAAAGATTCCAGGTAGACTCTGTAGGTAAAGCAAACTAGGCTTGTCCCATTTTCACTTACTAGACTGCTTCATTAAACAATTAAATCACAATAAAATTTCCTATGTTACTACTGCCACATAAATCTTTAACACCTCTCATTTTTATCCTCAAATCAGAAAAGAACACAAAAGACAAAACAGGTACTTTCCAAACTTCACTTCCCTTAAACTTTGGGGGAAACTGAAGGGTGATATAAAAGATCAAAGGTCTTAACCAAAGGGGTCTGGACTCTTTTCAAGCAACCAGAAATCACATCTAAGCTTCCTTTCAACTGATTGCTCCTGCTATTGATCTCTTGAGCAGCTCTGACAAAGTTGCTTTTCACCCCATGATAAGTATTTTGCCAGTTTTTTTACTCTTCTTCTTTAACCTTAGATTTCTATATCTATATCTTTTAACACTTTAAATTAGAAGCTCAGGGAATTCAATGACTCACCTTGCATTTAAAAAAAAAACACCAACTCATCAAAAGTTTCCCCAGTGAAATCAACAAACCTTTTAAAATCATCCCTCAGTCTCCCCCAAAATTAAATTTTGTTCTCTTTTATAGTTTACTTTTTAAAATGCCAATATATGCATTACTATTCATTTTTGCATGTTTGTTTTTAGAATATTTCAGCACATTGGTCACATTAAAAATGAATTTTCAATCCTTTATGCTTATAGTGTTTCAGATGCATTGCCTTCATGGTTCCTAAATCTCTTTATTTTATTGATCTCTACATTAAACTCATTATTTTCAAAATGTGGATTTTTGTAATGGGAAGAAAAGAAATATTTTAAACTTAAAGCCTAATTTTTACAAGTGGGGAGAATGAATTCAAGATAATTTAAGAGATTATTAAAAGGTCACTCAAATTGTTGCTAGCAGAACTGAGATGAGAAACCAGGGTTCTGACTTTTCCCATTATTCTTTTTTCCACTTCATGCTACCTTGCTCTTCATCAAATGCAAATGATCATGACCTCTATTATACAACCACAGATGCACTACCGAACTTGTATCTATTTTGTCCTTCCATGTGCATGATATGTGTTCTTTAACCAATTGCTTAACAGTTTCATATTAGGTGCTATTTGAAGAGAGGAGAGGAGATTAATAAGGTATTTTTATGCCAAATTTAGAATCTTGCAGGAAAGAAGGCACATATGTGGCCATCACTTTGATACAATAATGAAGGTGATGAAAAACTAAAAGCATATTGCCTCAAAACCAAAAGTTAAGGAAAGATTTTTTGAGGATGGTCAATCAGCAATTTGTCAGGGGAAAAGATGCATTAGAAAATACATTTGAAGATTGAGGGAGATTTAAACATCCAGAGATGGATAGAAAGGGCATTCCAGGCAAGAAATATCTGGTGATATGATAAAATGCATTAAGTCTTTCAAAGATGGTAAATGAAAATAGTTCAGTGAAGAAATATAAGAAAAGAGAAATAGGAGAAAAAACATCAAGCACAGCATATTGATAAAGATCTTGACTTTGCTTTAGTCAAAAGGAAACTATTCAAAGTTGGTATATTTTTCAAAGATACTTTTAAAGGGTTCTTTATGTGAGATACAAAGTGCCTATACATGAGACAATGCCAAATTTTCTCCTGTACTTCCTCTATTTTTTTTCTTTTTCAGCTTACCCAATTGTCAGTATAAAAAAAACCATTGTCTTATGATTTTCTCTGTTTCTATAATGTATGCTATTTGCTTTTAAAGTAAATACATCTTCTCAGCTGATCAAGATTAGGTAGTAAGAAGTGGGAAGACAGGTAGTGGAAAAACAGCATATCTCTTTAACTACTAAAAAAGGAGTTTAACTCTTTTAAAATTAGTAATTTAACACATACTTCTATTAGCTAAAATGTATATAGTATTCATCATGTTTCAAGCCTTGTTTGTACTAAGTGCTTTTTAATTATTTCTCATTTGATCATCACAATAACCCTTGAAGATAGGTGATATTATCTTCATTTTCAGATGAGAAACTGAGGCAAAAATCTTAGAAATTATTCTGTTTTTTGAGTTATTTTTGACTATATCTACTGCAAAACATCTTTATATTTGGCACCAAGAAAAATGCCAGTTCTTTTCTGTTGTCTCTATACATAGAAGAGTCACACCTTATTTTCCTTATATATGTAGATACATGCATATTCAGACATTTAACTCAGGTATCATTTTGACTCAGCTTGGCATCAAGCAATAAGTAGTAACTGGTAAAAATAGGACAAGAGAAAAATACTTATGGACACTCCACAATATCTTTTATTTAACTTACTTTAAATACAGTTATTGGAGTAACAAGAAACCAATCATTTCCTGTCTCCAAAATCCTAAACAAAAAAATCCAGGTAATTTACCTATTTTTGCCCATGCTTCCAGCTGAAGGTTTTTGTTTTTGTTTTTTTTTGCTATCTTTTCATCTTTCCTTCAGTCCAACAGTAGTATAGTCTTCCTTCTCCATGTATCAAATGCTATGCTTCTTCTACCTGTGACCTTAAATCCATTTATCTCATATCCATCGTGGCCTTGTTTGATAAATCATTTACATTTTCTCTTTAATATTTAATTTCTTTCTTTCCATTGGCTTTTTACAACTTATATACAAGGATGCATAGGTTTCTGCTATTCTGAAGAAAAACCTCTTTGACCTTAAAATACATAAAATTATCAAGAGTAGAAAATTTGACCTACTTTTACATTCCAGAGTTATTTTTCTCCTCACCTCACTCTAATGTCCCAGTTTCTCTCAATATTAAAGATTGAAAAAGTCATGATTTCTTATTAGCTTTCATAAACATTTCATTGAAATCTTATTTTATTGTTTACTCAAATAACAATCAAAACTGAATGGATTACCTTCAGATGACAAGTTACATTATAAATATCAACTTAAGATTCAATTGGTACATTCATTTAATGATATTCAAAATATATGTTAAAACACAATGTGGTATAATGAAAAGTTTGTGGGAAGTGGAATTGGAGATCAATCTATTTTTTTTTGTTCCCAACAACTTTTGTTACTATGAGCAGCTAACTCATATTCTCCTTTCTTCAGATTCTTTGTATATGAAATGGGAATCATCAGCCTCAATGATATCTGTAATCATGATCATTATTTTATAGACCTTGAGATTTCATGCTTCCTTTACTTCATTTTTTACAGTTGACCTATGTTTTTTTTTCCAACCATAGAATTACATAAATTTAAGGCCTACAAGAACTTAAAAGATTATTTCTTTTATATGTCTTATACTTTGCATTTTGAACACTACCATGTTAGTTGGAGTCTTATTCATTCTCATGTAGGACATCACAGTGCCCTGCCAACCAATACCTCTATACTTGTTTGTTCTCTTTCTAATCTAGCCGGTGTGTATCCACCTAATATGTGTCTGTGACTACAACTAATTCCAACCAACTGAAAATCAAACTAAGATCTTTTCTTTCTAACTAATAAAGTAAAAATTACTTAGTTTATTGTTGAGAGTCTTTAAAACATTTATTGTAGCCCAAGTTTATAGAATGAAATGATACCACTTGCTCATAATGGAATCAACATGACAATTGAAATGGAAAACTTATTTACTGATTTCTTTCTTTCTGTCCCTGTGTCTGTATCTTTCTGGCTCTGTTTCTTTTGTTGTCTTTCTCACTGCCTTTCTGCTCTCTCTCTATTTTTGTTTTTTTTTTTTTCTCCCTGCTTCTGTCTCTCTGTCTCTAACTTTCTCTGTCTCTGTTGATCTGTTGTCTCTGTCTCTGTCTGTCTATCTGCCTGTCTCTACTATTTCTAAAGAGGAAGGAGAATTGTATTGAAGCCCATTCATTGTAACAAAATCTATGGTGTGAAGCTCAACTGTTTATAAGATGGAAATTTCTGATGTACTTTTTGACTCTATTTACTGTGACCTTTAATTAATCTCAGATGTGATCTAAATGAGAAAAGAAAATATCAGAGAATTGGAAGAAAGGGAATAGGATTTTATGAGAATTGTCAATATAGCAAACTAGGATTTATTTATCTGATTTTTAAAATTTAATAATCATTGTTTCCATAGCATTTTCTGTAATTGTGCTGCACATTTACAAATTAATTGGATGGAGGACACACTATACTTATTTTTCTTTTAAAGATTTATTTAATGAATGTAAACTTGCTATACACTAATGATGGATTCAAATGTATGTTATTATTCTGTACATTGCTTACCCGATTAAATTCTAACTTGAATGTGCAAAGGGATACATTTAATAATTTTAAGGTGGACATTACTTTAAAAAAAAAACACAAAAAAACAGAGGAAATGAAACATTTGTTTTCTATGAGAAAAATGTTTAAGTAAAAAGCTATTAGAAAGAATCATTAGTATTTTTGTTGAATAAAATGTTACTAAAACATGTTTTGAAAATCGTCAAAGGAAGCATATTCTTTATAAATTAAGATTGTCAAGAAAAATATTGATAATTTTGTATTTAATGATGATAGTAATAATGATAATGGAGGTGGTACTGGTGGTTTTTGTAATGACTAAAGCTCTTGTGCTTTATTGTTTGCAAATCGAATTTCATGCTATTTGTTAATATGTTTGTGTTTGTCTCATGTATTATACCATTTTATGATATTTCATACATCAACACAATCTTTCTGAACATGTTTAAAATATAAATTCAAAGGAGGTGCTGGGAGGATATAGTACCTGCCCACAGAATACTTAGAAAAGAAAGAATAACAGCCCAAATTAAATCAATAATTTAGGCAGTATTTTATTTTTTTAAATTAAGGGCAATTCATACTTAGAGTTTAGAGTTCAACATGAACTTAACTTTTGTTTAATGTATTTTTATAGGATAGCACAAAATGGAAATCCCAAGCCAGGATTTACCAAATGTCATCGAAAATATGAATTTAAAATTCTCATATGTACTCCTTTTCAAAGAGCAGAATCTTAGAGGAAAAGAGGAAAACGTAATCTTTCATTATCAATAGCATATTTTTCTTTAAATCTTCTTCCTTTTTTGATAATTGAAATCAGTTAATATTCTTTTGATAAATTAGTCAGACCACAAGGAAGGTTTAGAAACCATATTTTGTCAAAGACCTTAAAATATTTTAAATGATTTTGTAAATTGAATTGCTGAGATAGTATGACATAATAATCAACTCTAGAAATGAATAAAAAAAAAAACTATTTCAAATCTACTCTCTAAGCATAATACTTGGTTGACCATGAATGAGCAAGTGACAAATTCTATATATCCCCCAATCAAATATTTTAAACTTTAAATGAGTGAATGAATAAATCTTGGAGGGGAAGACCCTCAGAATTTCTGACCAAAGCAGAAATAACTGCTATTTACATAGAATCTGAGTCAATCAAAACCCCCAAAAACCATCAAATGGTGCTTTACCTAGGATCTATTGGTGACCAATTAGAATCAGTTTGGTTTTGTTTAAGATCTGGTCCTTAAGAAAGAAATCTAGCTAATAAACTGCAAAATACCTTGGGAGCTATTAGAGGTGCAAAAGTGAAAAAAAAAAAGAATTCTTTTAAGAGCATCTATAGCTAAGGGTATGAAATTCTATGTGGACAGAGCGAATGAAAGAAGGAAGGAAGGAAGGAAGGAAGGAAGGAAGATAGGAAGGAAGAAAGGAAGGAAGGAAAGAAGGGAGGGATGGAGGAAGCAAGGAAGATAGGAAGGAAAAAAGGAGGGAAGGAAGGAAGGAAAGAAGGCAGGAAGGAAGGGAGGGAGGGAGGAAGAAAGAAGTTTTCCAGTTGACCAATTCCAGTTTGTTGATCAACTTTACTCACAGACATTTTATGGACTGGGTGAAAGAGGAGATTCTTTGCCTCATTTGCTACCTAGCTTAATCACTAAATGAGTGTGTTCTCAAGCAAACTTAGATCTGTTTAAGACCATAGCTTTAAAAGGCCAAAGTCTCCCACTGCATCCAGGGCCAGCTCCAGCAGTATTGATCTGTATCTTGCCACTGGACCCAAATGTCTCTGGAGGAAAAAGTAAGTAGGTGACCTTGCACAGCCCTCCCTCAATTAGATCCAATCCACTTGAAAGTCATGGCATTACCTCCCTGATATCATGGTCCTCTTTGAGAAAGAAGAACAAACAAGAAATCTATTCGTTATAGATGACCTACTGATCTAAAATCAGGTAAAGAGTTTACACAAATGAAATCATAGTCTCAGACTTACTACCAAAAAACATGCATAGGACAAGTTAATTTTATTTCCTATGAGTATTAATTTATTTAAAATTTGTAATCTTCCTCTTTTATATGCTCAAAATAATCCGGTCCCTAATTATCATTCAGATTTCATTTGAAACCTTTGCATACCATAGATTCCTGAGTGCTATTTGTCTAACTAGATGATTTGTATTTTTATTTCAACTATACAACCACAACCAGATCAATTTAAAATGTATATGACAGAACATCTAGTAACCATTATTGTTAACACACTTTAATCCCAAGTAATTTGTTTAAAATAAGCATTAAAATTTTCAAAGTATATTATCCCCAGATATCCCCATGACTTAATACTAATCTTGAACTGCCTAGCCTATAGAGAATCCTTGTCAGCAAAGGCTCCAGCTTCAAAAAATGAAGTGATTAAAATGCTTTTAACTACAGAAAGCAGTGGTTTACTTGGAACAAAGAAATGCGTGGTTAGGATGTTGTATGATGTTGATAAAGAGGGTTGATTCTTTTCTAGTACACCAGATGATGAAATATGATGAGCCACTTGTCACTAAAGGAAGGGACATGGGGCTTTCACAAAATGTAAGTCTCAAATTGTTTTTCTTTTACAAATAGCACAGGGGAATTAAAGAGTTCGATGAAAAAAATTAAAACTGAATTCTGCCCTCCATATCTAGGGGATTGGTCTCTAAGTATCCTGGACATATTTTAATATTAGTACTTCCCCTTCCTCTTCATCTCTCTTTTTCTGTATACGTTTCTGTCTCTCTCTGTCTCTCTGTCTTTGTCTGTCTGTCTGTCTTCCCCCAAATAACTGTTTCATTTCTGTATGCCAGTGATACAAAGGGATGATGTCACACTTGGTTACATATGCGATTTTACATATATTTCTCCTTTCTGTTACCCATGGATTTAATTATTATTTCTAGGTATCTAATTTCTGAATATAATTAACACTTTGGTTTTTAGAGCGTAACTTAGATTTAAATTCTACATATAATACATGTTCTATGAAACAATTAGAGAGAGAAAAAAAACTATTACATACAAATTTAAGTTATAGCATAATGGATTTATAAGTGGAAACAAAAAAATAATAATTCAATTATCCTGACTCCAAATCTATATAACCACCATTACTCTTGAGAGCAGTGGTATCACTGGATAGATGGCAGATATGAATATT
Organism: Myrmecobius fasciatus; assembly: GCA_023553655.1. Taxonomy (NCBI): domain Eukaryota; kingdom Metazoa; phylum Chordata; class Mammalia; order Dasyuromorphia; family Myrmecobiidae; genus Myrmecobius; species Myrmecobius fasciatus. The sequence continues at coordinate 5,455 of JAJPUD010012380.1, read as the reverse complement.
TTTTGGGGAAAATGATAAATTGCTTTTCAGAATTATAGGACTATGTTACAATTCTACCAATTGATAAATTTTCATTGTTTCTTTACATGCCTTGCAGCATGTAAGCCTCAAATTTTTTTTTTCTTTTAAAAATAGCAAAGGGGAATTAAAGAGTTAGATGAAATTTTTTTTTCATTTCATGGTATTTTCATTTGTTGACAAATTTGTCTATCTAATGTGATTGAAGTTGAACCTCATGATTAAGAAAATTCTCTATTAGTAATTTGGGACTTTTTCTCCCTATATGCCTGTGTATAACTTGGGTTTCTATCTCTTTAAAATGTCTGTTGATATTTTCTTAAGTTTTTTTTTTTCAATTACAGAATGACTTCTAAGTCTTATGAATTTGAACGCATTTCCTATATAGTTTTTTTATTATTAATACTTTTTATTTGCAAAACATATGCATGGGTAGTTCTTCCACATTGACCCTTACAAATCTTTCCGTTACTATATACTTTCCGTAACTATAAAGAACCTATAAAGAAAGACACTAACTGAATCCAGAAAAAAAAAAAAAAGACCTGATAAATAGAAGTATAGAAAGATTTTGCTCAGGTGCACAGACTCATGTATGCATATACCTGCACACCTATATAACATATATATGTATATGGATATTCATATGCATATATATTCATACACACATTTGTGCCTGAAAATATCCATTTGTACAGTGAGAGAAAAGAAGGAAAAAGGTGAAATTTCACAATAATTTGATTATATACTTACATCATAAATTGTCACAAAAGATTTGAAGCTTCATATGCAATCTACGTTTTTCAATAACTATGTTATGTTATGGAAATATTTGTTTTATTTTATAAATTGTAAGTTTAAAATGATAATAATAATTTTTTGAAATTAATTAATTTAAAAGGGCTTGAGAAGCCTTCACATAAGAGAATGAATAAAAGAAAGTAAAAGAATTCAGTCTTTTTCTTTTTAGTTCAATTAACTCTTTGCTGAATTGACCAGCTGGAATGAAACTGACTAGTCAATTCAGTCACAACAGTCAAAATAACAATGCATTAAATTAAGAGAATTGAGGAAATTAGACCAGTAAGTGGTTGTATGAAATTGATTGAATTACAGCGCCTTTGTTTTATGATTCAATTCTAGAAATAACAATTTCCCTTCTCTTCATTTATGGATTCAGTCCAATTTCTGCCTTTTAAGAACACTGCATTCAGTTGTGGGAATTGTGAAAGGTTTTTGTTGCATTGTTTTAACCTAGTCTGCTTGATCAGGAAGCTGGACATCTCTACTTATTGCTTAAAGACCCTTAACTATGGACCTAGATTATATTGAGCAGAAATCCAGTTAGAGTGTAAGACTAATGTAATAATTTTTCTCTTAATTATATACCTCAAGCAACATATATATCTTATCTCAAAATTATCCCTGTTCTTATCAATCATTTATAGTTTTTGAGTTCTTTTATTTGAATAAAGTCACTTTCGAAGGAATTGGATACCTCTTTTTCTGATTTTAGGGAATTGTACCTATTCACTTTCCTCCTCCTAACTTGGAAAATCCTTAATTTTCCTTTCAATTTTAAATCAAATTACCTAATTTTGTTTTTTTTTCTCTGAAATGTGATTTTATTTTATTAAAGCTTTTTATTTGCAAAACATTTGTATGGGTAGTTCTTCAACATTGACCCTTACAAAGCTTTCCGTTACAAATCCCCCCCCCAAGTCCCCTCCCCTCTCCTAGATGGCAGCAAGTCCACAACATGTTAATTATGTTAAAATACTTGACAAATCGAATATATGTATACATATTTACACACTGATCTTGCTGTGCAAGAAAAATCGTATCTACAAGAAAAAAAAATCTGAGAAAGGAAAAACAATGTAAGCAAACATCAATAGAGAGCATGAGAATATTATATTGTGGTCCACATTTCATATCCCTCTCTCTGGGTGTATATGGCTTTCTTCACTGAATAGTTGGAATTGGTTTGAAACATTTCATTGTTAAGGAGAGCCATGTCTATCAGAATTGATCGTCATATAGTCTTGTTGTTGCCGTGTATAATGATCTCCTGGTTCTGTTCATTTCGCTCAGCATCAGTTCATGCAGGTCTCTTCAGGTTTCTCTGAAGTTATCTTGCTGGCCATTTCTTATAGGACAATAATATTCCATAATAGTCATATACCATAATTTATTCAACCATTCTCCAATTGATGGACATCCATTCAGCTTCCAGTTTCTAGCCACTACAAAAAGAACTACCACAAACATTCTTGCACATGTGGGTCTCTTTCCTTCCTTTAAGATCTCTTTGGGATATAAGCCCAATAGAAACACAGCTGAGTTAAAGAGTATTCACAGTTTGATAACTTTTTGAGTATAGTTCCAAATTGCCTTCCAGAATGGTTGGATCAGTTCACAATTCCAATAACAATGTATCAATGTCCCAGTTTTCCCACATCCCCTCCAACATTTGTCATTATCTTTTCCTGTCATTTTAGCGAATCTGACAGGTATGTAGTGGTACCTCACTGTTGTCTTAATTTGCGTTTCTCTGATCAATATTGACTTGGAGCACCTTCTCATATGACTAGAAATGGTTTTAATTATAATTTCATCTTCTGAAAATTGTATGTTCGTATCCTTTGACCATTTATCTATTGGAGAATGGCTTTAATTCTTATAAATATGAGAAAATTCTCTATATATTTTAGAAATGAGGCCTTTATCAGAACACTTAAATGTAAAGATAATTCCCCAATTTATTGCTTTCCTCCTAATCTTGTCTGCATTAGTTTTATTTGTACAAAAACTTTTTAACTTAATATAGTCAAAATTATGTATCTGTTGTTCAATTAGGAGTTCCAGTTCTTCTTTGGACATAAATTTATTCCATCTCCACAGGTCTGAGAGATAAACTATTTTAAGTTTCTCTAATTTGCTTATAATATCACTCTTTATATCTAAATCATGAACCCATTTACATCTTATCTTGGTATGTGATGTTAGGTGTGGGTAAATTACTTAATTTTGTATGTTGATTAATCAACTTATTTGAGTTAATTATTCTTATTTAATTTTTTTTAATTTATAAAAACATGTTTAGCCCTGTTTTGGGAGTCCATCTCTAAGCTCAGGAGGTGGTTATAGTATATTAAGCATTTTATACATATTGATTGATAAATTTGAATAAATTAATAAATTAACAATTAGTAAAAAATAAACAAATAATGAATTGGAAGATTGAACATTCGTTTCTTCAGTCATTTTATTTTTCATCCACCACAAAACCATTATTTATTTTAATGCTTATATATACTGTGCTTCACTATTCTTGCTTTTACATGTAGAGTAAAGGAGGGATAAATTATCACTCTAATTAGAATATAGACCTAGATGATGAAATGATGAAAGTTGTAGTTCAGCTATTCCAATCCTTGTAAGTCACAGACAAAGGAATTGATTAGGCTCCAACAGAAATGACTTACTGTTTTAAAGGTAGTCAATAGAAAAGCCTGGGATTTTCACAAATCTTTAGGCCCCAAATCATATTTTATTTGATCTCATAATGGTAACAAATTTATATAGCACTTAAAGTATGAAAAACTCTTGACATTTATAATAATAATATCTAATATTTACACAGGCCAAACCACTTTATACTTATTATCTTATTTAAATAACAGAACTACTGAACCAGGTAGTCCTACCAGATATTATTGTCTGCATTTTAAAATGATGAAACTGAGGTTCATAGAATTCATTTGAAACAACTAGGATTAAGTGATTTTCCCAAGGTCACACAGCTAAGGATTAGATATCTGAGCCCAAATTTGGACTCAAGTTCTCTTGACTTAAGTGCTGGTATCCATTACACCATCTAGCTGTCCCTGTTAAGAGAATTTCAATGATTATCCCATGTTCGCAGTGCAGAAAAGTATCAGATATAAGAATTTAATTCACTTTTCACCTTCTCTAAGTTCATCACTCTTTATGCTATTTCTCCTTATTTTTCTTTAGTTCATATGTGCATGAATGTTTATATAAATGTATTTTAATATGTATATTTATGTTTGTGTAGACATGGTCATAATTTCCTTCTTTTAAAACAGTAATTTGACAGATCTAACAGTTCTAAAATTATCTTATCTCAATTTGTCAAAATAATTTTTTTTTCCCTTTGTTGCATAGTGACTCTGTAATTTACCACCAATTTTCTCAAACCTTCATATAAAAGTCCAAATTTATGGAGCTATAGAAGACAACAGAAATCTAATAAAGTAGAACAAAGTGTTTTCCAGTTATATTTATTGCAGCATTAATTACAAGGACAGATGAAGATTTCAGAGAGATCAAGACAACACGATTTATTAGTCATGACACAATGAGCAATTTGAGTGTAGGTTGGCAAAAAGTATGATGTTAGAGATGAAGGCCATGGGTATGTTAGAAGAAAATACTAATAGCCATCTAGAAGGAAAATAAAGTAAGAAGGACAAACCAGGGCAGAAAAACAACATTTGCAAGCTGTATGTGTGGAGGACATATATCCTTATGAACTTCCTAAGGTCCAAATTTATAAAAACTCATATATACTCTGAAGAAAAAAGATGCCTATAGGCTAAAAGACAGTGCCTTTGACATTTACATCATTAGTATTACAGTAGTGGAGCATTTCACTAGGATGTCATTGCATGCCATGTTTGTGACAGTGTTAGAAAATATAACGGTTGGGGGGGGGGGGGGCAGAACCACGATGGCGGAGTGAAAAGGTGACTCTCTGTGTCCCCTTCGAACTTCTCTCAAATCAACAATAAAATATGCCTCTGAACTGATCTTCAAGTCAACGAATCAGGAAATATTTGGATACTGCTTGCAGATATCTCTGAAAAACTTCACATCAGGTTTGTCTAGCTCGGACAGAGGGATAAACAGAGGACTCCGGTGTCAGAAAACTGTGGTGGAGGCCAGAAGTGAGGGTGGGACTCAGCTCAGCTCAGCTCAGACTGGCAAAAAACTCCAAACTCCAAACTCCAAATTCCAAAAACCTGGGATTTATCTCAGGCACTCGGGACATTCTGCCCTGATTGGGGGCAGGTGTTCTGGCAAACTTGCCTTGTTTAAGCAGTAATTCGGACTTAGTCCTAGCCCCCACCAGCCCAGCACCTTAAATTAATTCACCGAAGCACCTCAGGGCAAAATCTTCAGCCGGCCATTTCAGCTGCTGTCCCCCCCCACCACCTTAAAGAGATATTCACGCTGTCTGAAAAAAAAAAATGAAGAGGCAAAAGAGAGCTCTCACCACAGACAGCTTTTATAAAGAGAAAGAGAAGACCACAGATCTCTCTGCCCTGATTGGGGACAGGTGTTCTGGCAGACTTGCCTTGTTTAAGGAGTAATTCGGACTTAGTCCTAGCCCCCACCGGCCCAGCACCTT
>JAJPUD010012379.1:32635-49618 GCA_023553655.1 Myrmecobius fasciatus | reverse complement strand
TAATTGTACATATAAAAATTTGCCTAGAAAAAAATTTTCACCATCACTGGCTGCAGAATAACAGCACATGGACTCTAACATCACAGTCCCAGACATGTTAATGATGGCAATAAAAATGACACCAAAGAGTAAAGAGAGAAAAAAATAGAAGAGATTTATGATGTAGGTAAAGTGTTGAAAGATATTTGAATATACCAAAAGTGTAGAAAAATCTGAAACATCATTAAAACCAGAAAGAAATGTCTAAAAGAACATCAACTGCTGTCCTCTATTCCAAGAGTGAGAGAGAGAGAAAGATGCAATATATATGAGAATTATCTGTGCATGTATTGTAGACATCATCAGTAAAGGCTTAAAAAGAAAAAACAAGTTTTCACAAATAATAATCCATAGTAGACCACAATGTGACCACAATATACTGAAAGATGTACAGAATAAAAGATCCTATACTAGGTTTATTATTTGTTATTTAAAGGAAAAAAAAGTTTGATTTAAAAAAGCAAAATACTTCCTCAAAGGCTCTTTTTCTTTCCAGAGACAAAAATATCTCTGATCCATAAACCAAAATCATTTGTGATTCTTTGAAAGTTATAACAATAAAGATAATTTTATTAGTTAACCTCTAATCATAAATAACAGGAGAGGCATAGAGCGAGGATGCATATGCTCATCAAAGCTATGCACCACTATCATTACCAAGCACAGAAACTAAGTTTAAGAGACAATTTGTGAGTAGTTAGGACTTCCAGATAGCTCAAATTGGGAATGAGTTCTGGTTATATCAAGCCATAGAATCTTGCAAAGCCTTCTGAAAAGAACATATGAAAATAACTTACCTTAACTATATGTACATTAAAAATAAATGGATTAAAAAGAACTACCAATCAAGTTATTATATGCAGTTGGAGGGATAATCTATGGGGACTATTTATTAAGAGAGACAGAGAAAATATATAGGTAGATAATATGATTAATAAGAGATATATAGGAAGATGGATATTCCTGTTACATATGTATATATATATATAATGTATATATGTGTGTTATATGTGTGTATATACACACACGACAAGAAAATACCATGAATTGGGCCCAAAATTAAATCGGAGAGAAGTGCCTTCAGGATATACATCTATTTTAATGGTTTCATACTTCTCCTATAAACAAACTCATCATTTTAAAAAAAATTTGTATTTACATGTTTTTTTATTAATTACCTGATACACCCTTCCCCTCTTTCTCACTCTAAGAACCCATCCAATATAACAAAGAAGAAAAAAGAAGAAAAGAAACTGGGGGAAGGGGAATGAAAAACAAAACTAAGCAATTCAATAAGACTAACAATACATCAAAGAAATCTAAGAAAATAAGTTTTCCATTTGTGCCAAGAAAGGAAGAACATGAATCTTCATATCATTTTATTGGAGCTCTGTAGCATGATCAATCATAATTACAAAGTGTTTGTACTTATTTTTGTTAATCTTCTCATTTGCATTGTCAAAATCATAGCACAAATTGTTTTCCTGTTTCTGCTTACATCAGTTCAAGTAAGTGTTTCTATGCTTCTCTGTATATTTCATCTTTATTTCTTATAGAACAGTAATTAATACCCCTTTAGAATTCATAAATCACAATTTGCTTAGCCATTTCTCAATGAATTGACATATAATCTTGGTTAATATCAGACTTTACTTCTTATCTTTGACTTCCTTAGGTTATGTCTAGCAGTGAATCAAAGAATGTGAACATTTTAATGATTATCACTATAATTTTAAAAAATTTAGAGTGATTTAACCAATTCATAGCTTCACCTCCCTATTGATGTACCCAATTTCCCACAACCCTCCAAGACTGAGCAGTTTATTTCCACCACACCCCATTTTTGATATTTGCTGGATGTGAGGTAAAACCTCAGTATGTTTGTATTTTGGGACAATGTTTCACACAACTGTTAATAGTTTGCCATGGCACTTTTTGAAAATGTTTGTTCAAACCATTTGATCCCTCATCCACTGAGGAATGGTCTTGGCCTTAAATTTTTTTCATTTGATTTGCTCTATCAGTATTTATTTTACCAGTGAGATAGGAAACAAAGGAGTCTCTGAAAAAATTGAAAAGGATTATCAAAGAGAGAGAAATTAGAGAATCACATTGCATATGTGAACAGGTTTACAAGAGAAAGGCTACAAAGTATAGGACTAAATGACATCTTCAAGTAAATGAATGATTTTTAAAAGTGAAGTTATGGACTCAGGGAATGGCTGAATAAGTTATGGTGTTTGGGTGTAATGGAATATTATTCTTCAATAAGAAATGACCAGCAAGATCATTTCAAAAAGTCCTAGAAAGACTTACATGAACTAATGCCAAGTGAGTAGAACCACATTGTACATTGCAACCACAAGCTTATATGATGATCAGTTGTGATGGACTTGGCTCTTTATAACAATGAGTGATTCAGGCCAATTCCAATAGACTTGTGAAGAGAGCCATCTGCATACAGAAAGAGTACTGTGGGGACTGTATGTGGATAACAACATAGTATTTTTATTTATTTATTTATTTTTGCTTTTTGCTGAGGACCAGATTTGAACTCAGGTCCTCCTGACTTCAAGGTTGGTGCTCTATCCACTGTGCCATCTAGCTGCCCCAGAACATAGTATTTTCACCTTTATTGTTGTTTGCTTGTTTTTTTTTCTTTCTCATTTTTTCTCTTTTGATCTGGTTTTTCTTCTATAGCATGATAAATATGGAAATGTGTTTAGAAGAATTGCACATATTTACCTATATTGGATTACTTGCTATCTAGGGGAAGGGGGGAGAGGGAAAAAAATTGGAACAAAAGGTTTTGCAAGGGGTCAATATTAAAAAGTATCTTTTTTGTATTTTGAAAAATAAAAATCTATTATTATTTTTAAAAAGTTATAGGCTGATCATGTGGCAAGAGCAAAAAACAACAGATAGTTTGAATGCTATACTGGTCTCATCAGAATACCAAGATCAAAGAATTAGAATATTGAGTGGAACCACTGTAGCAAGTATATGTTAAGATATAAAAGAGGATCCCACAGGATGAGCAGTTATAAATAGGTTATAATCTGTATCATTAGAGAGAATATTCAAAGTGATGAGATCATGGATCTCTTCAATTATTTAAATAAGATCAATAAGTTTCAACAAACTGATTCAAAATACGTGTTACTAGAAAACACATAAAATGCCTTCAGACGTTTTCGGGGGAGAGGATATAACAGATTTTTATCTACACACTCCCTAGACAGTGGAAACAACCAAATGTCAAATTTTCTTCAATTTAGCCTATTTCATTTAAGGCCAAAATAAAAAAGTACCAGCTACTTTCATATCTGCTTTAGTGAGAAAGCAGACTGCGAGATCCATCCAACTCCTTAAATTCTCAATACTAGAACTTTAAGAAAAAATAGGACTATTTTTAAAACATTATCTCAAATCTATGAAAATTTTTTAGAGTAACAAGAATTCTAAAAGCCTTCTTTTGTTATTATCTACTAAAGTTAATAATAGTAGAAGCATTCATTTCTATCAAGAAAGAGTAAGCTAAGACCTTACAGAGGTCACTTGGAAAAACATCCATATCCTAGAAAACTCTATTTCATGTTTCTCTTCAAAGCAATCAGCATATCAAATGAGCAAAGACTTTGGGGAATGGGGGAAGAAAGCAGGAATTTTAGTAGAAGTGAAGCACATATAGAGATTGAAAGGGCTCGTGTTTAGATCTTATTGTTACATAAGACCTTTTCAAATATATCTTTCTAATATAACCTACATTTTCCATCTACCCTATGTCTCCCTGTCAAAGAGTCATTCTTTCTAACAAAGAATAAAAAGAGAGGAAAAATTTAACAAAACTAAAACATAAGAAAAGTTTTATATTTTATTGTGTAACTATAGTTCCCATCTCTCCAAAGAAATAAGGTAAAATATTATTTCATACCTTTGGTGGGGACACATTTGATCATTTTAATTTCAGAGTATTTGGTTTTGATTATTTTGTTGTTACAATTTCTATTTATATCATTGGAGATATTGCTTATATTATTTTTTCTGGTTTATCATATTTTACTTTTCATTAGCTCATAGAAATCTTTTCAAGCTTCTTTGTATTTATCATTTCCTTTAGCATAATAACATTTCATTATATGAATGTACCCAATAAGCATTTCCTAGTGAATTTTCACCTATTTTGTTTCCAAATGTTTGTTATTAAAAGTGTTACTATAAACATATTTCTGTTTATGAGGCCTTTTTTGTTACTGACATCCTTGAGTTATATGCCTAGTAGTTAGATCTCTGGGTCAGAGGGTATATACATTTTATTCACTTTTTTAGCATATTTCTAAATTAGTTGCATAATTATGAAAGCAATATTTTGTCCCACTAAAAGTTGTGGGTTTTCCATAACCTTCGTCCACACTGGTTATTCCAATCTTTTGTCATCTTTGTCAGTTTCCTGCATATGAGGGGAAACCTTAAAACTGTTATAATTTGTATTTCTTACATAACACAAGAAACTTTAAGGAAATGATTTTTAAGAATTCACTTATTTGGAATGCAAATATGTTTTTGAGTAAAGAAGTTGCTAATTTATGTGTTTTGCAGTTCACATCTCAGAGGTCTGCTTAAGTTATAACAGAAACAAAAATTCTGATAGCATTCTGAGACAGTTGTTGATAGTTTTGAATGTGACAAATGATAGTATATTGGAGGAGAAAGGACTACTCTATGATTATGGGACAAATGCAATTTATCTAATTATAGAAGTTATTACTGTCTAATTATAGAAAGTGAGTAACTAACCATAAACCAAGGTGAAATAATTAATAGAATAGATCCAAAAAAATGAGAGAAATGAACAACAGACCAGAACTGTATCAGCTAACCTTTCTGAAACCTAGAAATGATTAAAACTGAAGTTTCTATTGAGAAGTAAGTTCAGATGTACAGAGGAACAATTTGGAAGTAGAGCAGAGACATTCCCCTGTTGATTGACTTGTTTGTCTGTAACCTGATCAGTGAGTTGGTAGTCAAGTCCACTGTGTATCAATTCAGCAAAGAAACAAATACATCCTTCAACCCAGAACATTCTTCATTAAATAACTTATGGACAATTATTGAAATAGAAAGAAAAACTTGAAGTTTATAGTTCTGGAGTTTTAGATTATCCTGAATACATAGGGTTTTCTTACTTATATACATGCTTGACAGTTTTCTGTGTGTCTATTCTCCCCCAAGACACTGGGTAGTTTGATGGGAGAGTGTGACTCAAATTCTATATTGATGTCTTTATTAACTTGACTTATTGTTGAGCAAATACTTACATTTAAGTCAGTTAATAAATAGCTATTAGGTACCTCATGTGCCAGGCAGAATGCTAAGTGCTAGAAATAACAAGATAGTCAAAAGAAAGCCTCCATCAATCAAATGGTGGAGGCAAAGTATGTAACTATGCACAAAGAAACTGTATATAGATAAGCAAATTATCAAGAAAGGAAATGCACTAGAATTAAGAATTGGGAAAGGCTTTGGATAGAAAGTGATATTTTAGTTGCAACTTGAAGGAAGACAGGGAAACTAGAAGATTGAAATGTGGAGGGAAAGCATTCCATGCATGGAGGAGATCTAAAAGTGTCATTGTGAGTGGCTGATTTTGTGCAAATGGAAGCTAAAGTGGTAATTAGAATGCATATATTTCTCCATAATAAAATTACCCTTTCGGACTTCAAGATAGTTCATATATAACTATTTGGTGGTTATCCTTCTCCAGGAACTTTAGAAATATCAATGTGAGAACAGATTGGAGTTAACTAGACAATTCAGGATCAGTATATTTTCATATAGGAACGAAAAGTAAAAGGTATTATAGTAAAAGGGGAACTACATAAATTATATTACAGTAAGTATTCAACAAATATTTCTTAAATGAGTGAATCAATCAAATCATGTCCCATATTAAAGACCATTATTTCTCTCATTTATTTTTACTATAATTAAACAAGTATTGGTAAATTCTTTGTCCATTAACAGTGTCATTATGGAGTTCTATTATTCAAGCCATGAGGACTTAGCACTAGATAAGAAAATAATTTACTGAGCCTCATTAAAATGAGTCATTTTAATGATTTTAATGGTTTATTTCTGTTGTGTCAAATGAATGGTACAATAAGAAATTCTTTAAAGATGTCAAATATCAGTACCTTTTGTAAGCCATAATAATTGTCTTTCTTTGCTAGTAGTTAAAAAAAAATTAGTCTCCAAGTGAGGAGACTTGGTGTTACAAATAAAATAAATATGCCACAGTCATATATAACATGCTAGCCTTTTTCATTTGTTCATATTTGCACTTATTGAAATCATATCTTATTCTTGAAAATACAATTTTTTCTCTTAAAATTTTGCCAGTTTAGTGAAAGATGCTCATTTCTACTGATGCCTACCATCCACCATCAGTTTTTGTGAGTCACTTCATTTCCTTTTACCTCAAGCTCCATAGATTAGAGATCTTTACTATATTAGAAGTGGCGATGGTTATAATAATTATATTAGTATTAATTTTTAAAATGTGAAAGCACTGACTGCCATTTAGCTAAAAGCAATATTGAGTCTCTCCCTCCCTACCTCTCTCCTTCTCTGTCTCTCTCTCTGTCTCTCTCTCTTTTCTCTCTTTCTTTCTCAGTGTGTGTGTGTGTGTGTGTGTGTGTGTGTGTGTGTATGAAAGCTAAAACTTAAAAGCCTGAAAGCCCAAAATAAAGAGTGTCAACTTTCCTAATTATTTTGCTATGAATCAATCAAAACAGACCATGCTTGATCTGGACACAAAGGACAAATAAATAGAGTGCTTGAGGATGGTGCTTGAGTACCTACTGACACATTCCATTAATTATTCTTGGAAGTTTCATACAGGTGGATTCAGAGTGCCAAAACAAATTTTCACCACATCAAAGTGCACCTGCCAATTCTATTCCTATTCCTCTAGAAATATAAACCAATGAGGCAACATTTATGAAGCTTCTACTATGTGCAAAAAGTAGAAGCTTAATAAACGTGCCAAAAAAGTTATGCTAGAACAACAATATTACATGATGATCACTTCTGATGGACATGGCTCTCTGCAACAAAGAATTGTCTCAAACCAGTTCCAATTGTTCACTGAAGAAGACCATATACACCCAGAGAGAGGGATATGAAATATGGACCACAACATAACATTTTCATGCTCTCTATTGAGGTTTGCTTGCATTGTGTTTCCTTTCTCTGATTTTCTTTTTTTTTTCTTGTAGATAGGATTTTTCTTGCACAACTTGTCAAGTATTTCAACATTATTAACATGTAGTGGACTTCCTGCCATCTAGGGGAGGGGAGGAGTCTGGGGGTAAAATTTGTAATGGAAAGCTTTGTAAAAATCAATGCTGGGGAACTACCCATACATATGTTATACAAATAAAAAGCTTTAATTAAAAAAAAGTTATGCTAGATATACCCTTGAAATTAAACACACACACACACACATACACACACACACACACACACACACACACACACACTGAAAACTAGTCAGTGTTTTCAAAGAGTTTACATTCTACTAGTAACAGGAATAGAGGGATTGTATACTTGATTATTTGAGGAAGGAGAGAACAATTATAATTAGGGAGAATTCAAATAGTGTTTCTAATAGCATGTAAGCTGAATCTCACAGAAAGTCAGGAATTTTAAGAAATAGAGGTGCTTCAGAACACAAGTATTCTGTGCAAAAGCTAGGGCTTCAAATATCAAACTAAAGTTTAGAAGCTTTATCCTAAAGATAATATAGAACTACTGAAGCTTCTTGAGCAGGAATAATGTAGACGGACTTTGAAATTATTTTACTATCAGGTGATTTAATAGGGGAGGAACACTAAACAGGAGACTCTTATAATGAGCCAGAGGAGAGTTGATGAGGACCTGAACTAAGAGAGAAGATGTGTGACTAAAGAGAAGTAAATTGAGGTAAGATTTATTATGGAGGTAGAATTGACCATACCTGACAGTTATATAGGAGTAAGGAAGGGGAAAAGTTAGGGATGTACTCCCCCAAAATCATTATAATCACTTCCAGTCATGACTATGTTTACAACATAGAAAAAATAGATATTCAATATCAATCCAAGAAGGGTCATACAATTCTCTTCAATGCTATTTTCATTCTCTTCCAATAATTCCTTCTTTTCAGGTGAGATGATGATAGTCATGGTCTTGCAGCTATGCCATTATAAATTCTAGTCTCCAAACACTCTCCATTTTAGGTATTCTAAATCACCACCATTTCCACATCAGGTAATACCTTCTTTCAAAGCACTCTCATTTTTGAAATCTCATGTTGAATTCCTTCCTTCCCTTTAAAGCCCACTTCAGATAAAATCTTCATACATCCTTCCTCTGTTTTCCCCTGACTAAAAGTTTCAATGTGAGATTCTATGAGACCAGCAAGCCATTATTGGTCTATAGTCTCAATTTCCCTTCACTAAGGAGAAATAAAGACTATTATTTAGTGATCCTCTAGGTTTGTTGCAAAACGAATTAAATAATATTGATGTCTTCTAGATACTTATAAAACTAGGTTATTGCCCATAATATCCCATTGTTTATGTGACTTTGCAACTACTCAAGCTGATTCATTATTGATTTTTAAACATCTTTAGCTAAAAAAAACTATAATAAAACTTTGCAATCTCCCTTTTGTGAATGATTTTTTAACATCTGAGCCTAAGAATTTTCACATTTATCCTAAAGCAGAAAATAATCAGCAGTTTAGAATCCTGAAAGAATAGCAATGTATTGTTTATAACTGAAAATACCTTGAACCAGAGAGTCAAGAGACCTGGATTCTAATATTGACTTTTATATTAACTTTGTCAGATTTTGAACAAAGCACTTTTACCTCTTCATGTCTCTGTTTCTTGATCTGTAAAATGATGAGTCTGGATTCATAAGATCCATTCTATTCTAAAATTCAATGTCCCCATAAATCATTCAGAATGGTAGAGTTTTCTACAAAATTGAGTATTTACTCTTTTAATTTTCAGTATATAAATCTTTGTAAAATACTTTATATATTATTCTGCCATTTAAAAGAATGTATAGAATTTCATATTCCCTTGATGATTCATTCATTTGTGCTTGTGTTATAAAACTATGCAATCTGAAAATGATTCATGTTTCATGATTTTAGAATTGAAGCTTCCTAAATTTATCATCTTTCCAAAACTCTTTTATTTCTATATACAAAGTGAGAAAGTATAGCTAGATGGTGTTGATCACATTTTATTGTTGTCTTCAACTGAAAATAATTAGAATCAGGAATTCATTTGCTTACAGTGAGGGATGCCACATAAGTACATCTCTATAATAGCTTTCTGCATTATTAAATATAACATTGCAAATAATGTACCAATAACATCATTATTAAAACATGAAACTTGGGGCTTTTTAAAAATATGTAGAGAATTATGTCTTCCTTTATTTTTATCAGAAGTATAACAAATACTTCACATGATTCTTCAAGATGTTTTGTCTCTGTCAGTGGAAAGAATTTGCCAGTCCAGAGAACAGTCAGCAGACTCCAAGGCTCCTTGGATAGATTTTTCCTAAATTAGTTCTTCCAGGCATGAAAAGAATACTATCAGGTCTCAGACACAACAGTCAAACAATGAGATTAGTGTCTTATAGCAACCATGCAGCTCTTAGAAAAATAAAAGTATATTGTAGATAATACTGCTTTAGTTTATTATCTCATGGTTTTCTCTATCTATTCAGATTCATTCAAGAGCAAGCTGTTAGGTTTCTATAAACAAAAACCTGACTGTCAGAAGTATGACATTGGAGAGAAATGAAGAGATTAGCTAATCCTAGAGGTTTGAACCTGTGCCTTAAATTCTATTTCAACAGGATCTGTCCAAGAGGAACAACAATTTTTTTCAAACTCATTCCCAAAATGGGAAATTCCTAGACCATAATAACTCAGAAGAGAACAATTATTTTTTTAACAATTAACATTTGGAAGGAAATCCTTTCCAGAGAAGTATATAGACATCCTTATCATATCATCATCATCATCTTCTTCATCTCCATCTCAGTTTATAAAATATATTTTTCTTATGCTACTTTTCTTATGTAACAACTTAGTTCTACAGGTAGACTAAAGAAATTCATTTGGTTGCTTATATAATGTATATATTTAGAGCCACAGGAAAAACAAAAAATTTAACCTTGAACTTTCAGATACTTGATTATCAATTAATGACTAGAGAAAACAATGGCAATAAGCTAACAGTTATAATAGTTTCTTCATTTGACGTGCAAATACATAATCTGTCTCCTCTATGTCCATAAATAGTTCCTGATTCTGCCATTATTTGGTACATGAGACTTTTCCTCCTTCCTATATGAAAGCATCATGTCTGCACACACTGAATCAGATTCCAAAATGAACTCATTAGATTGTTTCTGGATCTGGTACTTTTTTGTAATACAGACATTGCTTCTATCAGTAATAGAACAGAAGATAGGATGACTAAAGTCTCCCTTTCTCTCTCTCTCTCTCTCTCTCTCTCTCTCTCTCTCTCTCTCTCTCTCTCTCTCTCTCTAATACACACACACACACCATTTGTGCGTGTCTGCATAATTTTCTCTAAAAGGATCAGATGTTTTGAGAGACAGGAATATTTTTTATTCTCTAAAACTAATTGAAGAACCCTTGTACCCCAAAAAATGAAAAGATCAAAGTTAATAAAATTGATTCTTGGTTGTTTGGGCTTTAGATCATTGGTTGATACCAAATCCTCCTTTTTTCTCTTATGATGAGTTTTTGACTAGCAACCTTCTGTACTCTTAGCCTTAAACAGGTGTGATTACATACATACAAACACACTCTTTATCCATTTGCTTTCTCTGTAGGAGCACTATGTAGTTGTTTCCATTTCAACTATCGAACATTTTGTTTGTTTGGTGGAAATATATATTTCCTTCCCAAGAAAGATACAGAGAAAAATATTCATCCAATCTTTTCCTTTTCTATTTTTAAATCCCCATATTTTTGCCTGTCCTCTACAGACATGGCTATATCTACAATTAAGGAATATAATAAATGCAAATAATTAAACTTCTGAAATGGTGCCAATTTCTAAAACCGCACTGCAGATTTTTACTGGTTTGGAACAAATTACCATATTTTTCATAATTATGACTTCTAATACTTGGAATTTGAATATATGTGACCACTTCAGGGGATTCATTATTTACACTAACTGGGGACCTAATTATATGCACTTTGATTTGTTTCTTCTATACCTAATTAGATTATAGGGACTGTATCTTTTTTTTTATTCCCCTACCATACCTGGCACAATGCTTTTTACACATAGTAGGTTGTCCATAAATATGTGCTGAATAAATGTTTTATATTTTTTACGTTGGATTTACTCCAGTGGTTCAAAAATATTTTTAAATAATAGATAAATGAAATTAAATGAGACAACACACATAGGAAATGGATTCTTGCCCATGTCAACTCTTCTACAGAGTACACTTCAATCTATTCCTTCCTATAGGGAAGGTTATCTGGCCTTTTTTCATCCAATTTCTAGTAATCTGTAATAAATCTGCCCCATTTTTTATAAAATGCACATGCATACTCACTTGACTTTACCTACTTTCCTGTATTTCTACTTCCTTGAACAGCATACTTCTAGAACAAAACATTTATTTTTGTTGCTTCATCAAATGTTCATGATGAAGTAGTTGAAACTACTCTCTTCAATGTTCTCTTGATAAATCTAGTTGCTTTTTTTTTCATTCTTCATCCATATTGTTCTATCTATACCATTTGTCACTATTGACAATCCTTTCCTCTTAGAGACTTACACTTATGGGTTCTTTTGACACTACTCTCTTCTCAGACTCCTTCACCAAAACATATCCATAATCTATTTTCTTTGTGTATATTTATCTCAAGATTTTATTCTGAGCTCTCTTGTCTCTTAATTATATCTATTTGGTAGCTGATCAATTTTCACAGGTTCATCCATTATTTGATGTTGTCAAAGCTTGGATAGTTTCTTAAACTTTTTCCTACAACACCAAATGCCTTTTGCACAGACATTTCTACCTTGGTATCTCATAAGTATTTCAAATGAATATAAAATAAAATTCAATATCTTTCCCAATATTCTTTTAGTTTCCTAACTTCTCTTCCAATAATTTAATTCTTAAGAATTATCTTTTTTTTCCACAAGAGTTGTCATTTGGATGGGAAGATCAAATGATAGGAATCTCTTAAAAATTAAATAATGATACAAAGACAAACTATTCCAATAGAGAAGCTCAGCTAGAAAGTCTAATGAGACTAAAATAAATATACATTGAACAACTTAGATATGAAAGGCAAACAAACAAATACAGAGGAAGAAAACAAAGTCACAACAAAATTAATACAGAAAAATGTTACAATCTGTTAAAAAAAATAGTTCCTGAGATAGAGTTCAGAATAATACTGATGATAAATACTAAAATAATTAAAAAGATAATAATTGTAAAATACTTAGCATAATGCCTGCCACATAGTAGGTACTTAATAAATATTAGATAGTGTTATTATTACACTATTACTGATATCATTATATAATTACTAAAAATTATATTATCACTGAAGGCAGGAACCCAGGTCATGATACCAGGCACTAGGACATAAAAGGAATTTATAGGAGTGGAGGAATAACCCCCATTGAAATCAGTCAATAGTTCACAAAGGAAAATTCTTGATAACCAAAAAGATGCAGCCTAGGTTGGATCTCCAGGGAGGAAATAACCCAATTTTAAGGTACTCTATGATAGTCTTCCAGGGAAAACAATTACAATGAAGCCAGTGTCTTTGTAAGAACAAAAATACCAAAATTTCCCCACACCCATAAACCTCCTACAAATAAAGGATCACTTGAAAGAGAAGGCACTAAGGCAGTCCAACACCCTTTCTCTCCTTATTGTCGTCTAACATTATTCTACTGTGTACTTTTTCTGGGGTGGGGGGAGAGAGGGAGAGAAGGTTGGTAGAGATTCCTGGACCTGCTTCCTTCTGAGCCTTCTACTTCCCATTTGATGGGAAAATACACTGTATAATACAAGAAGGAATAATATAATATAAACAATAAGGAAGGAGAAATTCCTCCTTAGCTGAAGAGATAAGGAGCAATTCCCTCTCAATAATTGGCTTATTCTTCCTTATCAGATTCTCTTCTCAACTACTACACTATTCAGATATACCTCTTGCTTTTTCATGGTTCTCTAAATATTGTGTTTGTTTTGTTCTAAAGGCCACCAAGGATATAGTGGATCCTTCAACCAAGAACTTTTTCATTCCTCTTAAGGAAGTACAAAATGCAAACATTTTTTTCCTTTTGGCTAAGACTAACTTAATACATCATTGTCTCAGTCTCTTTCCCCTTAAAATCTATAATCTTACCAACTGGACTGGGGGCAAGTCACCACCACCACCACCAAGTTGGTGTTTAAAATGACTAAATGACAATCCTTACCTACTCCCAGCATATGTGTGCATGTGTACGTGTGTGTGTGCACATACACACACACACAAACACACGCAAACACGCACACACACACTCAAACATCCCACACAATAAGCTACAACAGAACAGAATATGACGACTCCAGCAGATGTCAGTCTAATTTAGTAGAAAAAATGTCAGTCTCAGCAAAAAAGTGAAAGCTCTATCAGATGGCAGGCAGGCAACATCATCTTACTGGGAAGGCAATTTTAAAGACAGAAGGAAGCATGAGGAATCAGAGTTTAAACTGATGACAGATGCATTTAAGAAGTAGAAGAGTGGTTTTAAGAGACCTATATAATATCACAGAAGCTGTAAAATGCAAAGCTTAGAAAAAGAAAAGCAAAATTGCTGAGAGAAGAACAGTGAGTCCTTTGAAAAGCATGCAAGTCACAAAATAATCACCTTGGCGTATGAGTTTTTGAAGTAGTACTGACTTCTTTCCATTGTCATGAAAAACCTGTAGGATACTATTTTTTTTTAATGTATAGGGAAAGAAAAAATGATTCTATCATTGGATTTTTTCCTGCATTTTATTTAGCTTCTTTTTTTCAATTAAATTATTTGGTATTTGATTTGTGCATGACCTTTTGATTTAAAAAAAAAAAACTTATTGGGTCTTAAGTCATATTTGAATAACTATAATTACACAAAGTTCCATACAGCAAGCATGGGATTGTGAAATACTATAGAGTCCCAAGGGATGTAAACTACACTGAAGACAACAAAAATATTGGGAACAAGAGGAAGATAAAAGATAAGACCTCTATCATAGGAGAACAGGTAATTGAGATAAAGACAGAATTATGTATCATTTTGCTTCTATTTTTTTCAAACAAAAGAGAATGATCTTTGAGCTAGAAATGTTATAATAAATTTGGAAACATAGAATTCAAATCCTAGATGTGTAAAGAGGTATAAACATGAGCACTGAAGGTCTAATTCAAATCATTAGGCTAAAACTGAATATATATAGAAAGGTACTGGATTTTGTGATAGCTAAAATTTATATTTGGTGTTGTTCAGTCAATTCTTCAAGATCTCATTTAGAGTTTTCTTGGCAAAGATACTAAAATCATTTGTCATTTCCTTCTCCAGTTCATTTTACAAATGTGGAAACTGAGCTAAACAATTAAATAACTTTCCTAAGATCACAAAACTAGTAATTATCTGAGGACAAATTTGAATTCAGCACTTTCTGACTCTAGGCCCAGTACTCTATCCACTGTACGATTAGCATTTTAATCCTTACTATATTAGCAGCACTATGTTAAGTGTTTTACAATTATTATCACATTGGATCCTCATAACAACCCTGGGAGTAGATCCTATTACTGTCCTCATTTTACATATCTTTGAAAAATTGTGGAGAATAGTAAGTGCAATGCAAAAATCAAGGAAAAGAAATGTCCCAAATTTTAGAAAAGAAAAAAAAGGAGAAAATATATCATTAAAAATTCATGGATCTTGATTTTGATGCCTAAAAGAAAAAGTTATTTTTGTATACTTTGTTTTATCTGCCTTACAAGGGCACTTAAAGATTAGTTTTTGGCCTTAAAATTGTAACAGCATTATGTTTTCTCCAATTATACATAAAAATATTTTTTAGCATTCATTTAGACAAGAATTTGAGTTCCCAAATTTTTCTCCCTCCTTCCTTCCCTTCCCCTCTTCCTAAATTATGAGCAATTTAATATAGGTTATATTTGTACAGTTACGTAAAAATATATTTCCATATTAGTCATACAATTATAAAAGAAGAAACAGATTAAAATATGTAATAATAATAATAATAATAATATGAGAAAAATAAAGTGAAAAAAGTATGCATTCATATATCACAGTTCCCATCTACCTCTAAATTCATGGTCCTATAAGATAATACATTAATTATTCTTAATAAATAAGAGGAAATCATAGAAGAGTTTATAAACAAATGAACACTTTTAATAGGATCTATATCTAATAATAATGCATAAATTATATAAAATTTGATTTTAAAAGTATATTTTTCTCTATATCTATGTAATTTGTTTGGGTTAAAAAAGAAAGAGATTCGCAAAGATAGAGTATTCCCAATGCCTAATTTGCTCCACTGTTACATTCCAGCAAATATGTGTAATTTATAGTGTCAAGATATTAGGAGATATATTGTTTTTCAGAGTTAAGGCTCAGCAAGCAAGCTGTGTCTTAAGCATGGCATAAATAGCAATGCTTTTGTGTTCATCTTCTGGATAATCTCATCTTCTGAAAAAAAAATCATACAATATATGTATTGTATAGGCATTCTCTGAACTGGGACAAGCACCAGAAAAGCTCAGATGAGTACCCATAATCCAGTCATCAATCCCTGCTATGTATCAAACTTGTCTCATTGTTACTGTTTTGTTACTCTTATTATGAGGGATACAGTTCACTGCATAGCCATTGATACAAATATTGAGTTCTCCCCATAGTGACTCAGGTCTCCCAGACTAGGAGCAGGACCCCAGCATGTATTTAATTGGCCTCCTTATTTTCAAGCCACTTCCCTCACTTTGACTGAACAACACCAAATATAAATGTTAGCTGTCACAAAGTCCAGGACCTTTCTACATATATTCAATTTTAGCCTAATGATTTAAATTAGACCTTCGGTGCTCATGTTTATACCTCTTTACACATCTAGGATTTGAATTCTATGTTTCCAAATTTGTTATAACGTTTCTAGCTCAAAGATCATTCTCTTTTGTTTGGGAAAAAATAGAAGCAAAATGATACATAATTCTGTCTTTATCTCAATTACCTGTTATTTCTAGTTTGCTTAATTTAGCTTCAGTTATCAACAGGTTAGAGGCTGGTTCAGTCTAGTTGACAAGTTTCAGAAAGGTGCCTGAAGCACTGAGAAGTCAGGTAATTTGTTCATAGTAAACCAGCCAATACGTGTAACAGTCAGAACTAAACCCAGAGCTTCATGATATTGAGGATAGTCCTCTGTCGAGTATAATAAGGTCACTTGCATTTTATAGATAGTTTTAAGCACCCTTTTCCACTCTTTGATTATGTCCTCTTAAATGTTTTATAAGAATGAACAGAAACTACTCTCATACTTAAACAAATTGAACAAAAATATATTATATGTGAAATATCCTTATTGATGAGATGTTGAAAATATTCCAAGTTTAAGTAAATGCATTTCTTTACATATCCCTTGTGGATAAATGTTCTGCTTCTGCAAAAAACAGGTGACAGGAAGAACAAAAATGTGCATGAAACCACCACTTCATCAACCTTCTTTTTTTTTTAATAAAGCTTTTTATTTACAAAACATATGAGTGATTTTTCTACATTGACCTTTGCAAAAACTTTTTTT
>JAJPUD010012379.1:0-27635 GCA_023553655.1 Myrmecobius fasciatus | reverse complement strand
CTCCAGCCTTTTACCTTCACCCTGTATGTATCTCTGTGTTTTAGATGTGTTTCTTGTAGACAACATATTGTTGGATTCTGGTTTTTAATCCACTCTGCTATCTGCTTCTGCTTTAAGGGAGAGTTCATTCCATTCACATTTACAGTCAAAATAACTAATTCTGTATTTCCTGCCATCTTATTTACCCTAGCTTATGCTTTTCTCTTTCTTATCCCCTTTCCCTCCTTCCTAATATTTTGCTTTTGATAACCACTTCCCTCAAACAATCCTTTCCCTTTAGAGCCCCACCCACCCCTTTTTCCCCCCTTTCCCTTCTGTTTCCTTATAAGTATGTCTATTATTCCCTAAGAGCCAAATCTGATGAGATGGAGATTAGCCCAATTCTCATTCCCCTCCCTTTTTTCCCCTCCATCATTATAGGTTTTCTTTGCCTCTATATGTGATGTAATTTCCCTTACTTTACCTCCTTTTTCTCTTCTTCCAGTGTTATCCCTTTTCTACCTCTAATTTCTTTTTTAGTTTATCATATCATAATAATCATAAAATCACAATAATCATATCCTAATAATCATAAAATCACAGTAATCATATCATAATCATAATGTAATAATAGATTCATAAAATCAACCCTCATTCTATAAGTATCTATAACATAAATATAGTTCTTAAGAGTTTTTTTCCCCTTGTTACCTTTTTATGTTTCCCTTGTGTTCTGTGTTTGTAGATCAAATTTTTTGTTCAGTTCTGGTCTTTTCAGTAGAAATAGGTGAAATTCTCCTATATCATTGAATGACCATCTTCTTCCCTGGAAGATAATGCTCATTCTAGCTGGGTAACTTATTCTTGGCTGTAATCCAAGTTCCTTTGCCCTTCGGAATATCTGATTCCAGGCCCTTCCATCCTTCAAAGTAGAAGCTGCTAGGTCCTGTGTGATACTAATTGTAGCTCCCCGATATTTAAATTGTTTCTTTCTTGCTTCTTGTAATATCTTTTCCTTGGTATGATAGTTCTGGAATTTAGCCACGATATTTCTGGGGGACTTAATTTTTGGGTTTCTTTCAGGAGGTGATCGGTGGATTGTTTCAAGGAGTATTTTGCCTTCTGGGTTTAAAATATCAGGGCAGTTTTCTTTTATGATTTCCTGGAAGATAGTGTCTAGGTTCTTTTTTTCATCATGGCTTTCAGGAAGCCCTATAATCCTTAGATTGTCTCTCCTAGATCTATTTTCCAGGTCAGTTGTTTTTCCTAGGAGATATTTCATATTTTTCTCTATCTTTTCATTTTTTTTGTTTTTGTTTTACTGATTCTTGAAGTCTTGATGAGTCATTCATTTCCAATTGTTCGATTCTAATTTTAATATCTTATTTTCTTCAGTTACTGTTTTTATTTCCTTTTGCAATTGACCAATTACATTTTTTTGTTCATTGCATTCTTTTTCCATTTTTTCTATTTTATTTTGCAGTGATCTCATTTCATTTCCCCATGTTTCTTCTAACTCTCTTTTAAGATCCTTTATGCAATCTTCAAAGAAAGCCTTGTGACATGGAGACCAGTTTATGTCTCTCTTTGGGGCTTTTTCTGAAGTTGCTTTACCTTTAGGGGCCTCAGGATTTGAGGTCTGTTCTTCCCTCTCTCCATAAAAGTTGTCTATGGTGAGAGCTCTTTTTGGTTTTTTATTCATTTTTTTTTAAAGGTATGAGGTCTGTTTAAGGCAAAGGTGGGACAGCTGCTTTAATTTGCCCTGGGGCAGTTCTACTGATTGAGTTATTTCAGGTACTGGGCATTTCTGCTGATTGAATTATGTCAGGTGCTGGCAGTTCTGCTTTAGTTCACCCTGGGGCAGTTCTGCTGATTGAATTATTTCTGGTGCTGATCAGTCCTCTTGATTGATTGATCTCCCTAGGGTGTTGTGTAATGGCAGCTAGGTCCAATGCTCATCAGGGGTTCAGTGGTTCACAATCTACCCCCCACAAAAGGCAGACCCCCCAAACCACCTGCCCACAATCAGGACAGATTGGCCCAAGAGGCCTCCAGAAGTGTGTGAAAAGCACAACGCTCCCACTCCTGTTCTGACTCCTGTTCCAGCTCCCTACTCCAGCTCCCTGCCCTGGTCTCCCTGTGCTGCAGTCTGGGTTCAGCAGACCAGCCCCCTGCCCAATTAAAACAGACCTGTTTTGAGGTTCTTCCAGAGTATCTTCTTCTAGAATCGTGTTGTCCTCCAGATATTGTGGATTTTTTTGCTTCAAAATCAGTCTAGAGGCTTCATATGTTGTTAGTTTGCGGGAAGGTTAGAGGAGGTTACAGAGACTCCTGTCTGATCTCCACCACCATGGCTCCACCCCCGGAAGGAAGTCCCTTCATCAACCTTCTTATCAATGAAACTTATTTCAGGGGATTCATTATTTGTATTAATTGAAACCTAGTTAGCAAATTTGTGATGTTTTGTTCCATAGTTCAAAGCCAATCACAAAATAAAAATTGATATAACACCATTAACAAGTTTTATAGGAAGTAAACCTTCCTTTTTCAAGCAATATTTAATACCAAGACAAGAGAAGAATGTATATGGTGGCATTTCTGTCAGATTTGACCTGATCTGCTATTTACTGTTAGTTCTCATAATTCCCATTTCACTGGTAATGTTATGAAATGTAACTTCTCTATTCTGGCTTGTTTGGGAAAAAATGCTTTGTTTCTTAAATATTCTGGTTAAAATTATTTCATAATTATTATTTACAAAAATAATAATTTTATCAGCATTTGATTACATAAAATGTTCCCTGCATTAAAATGACAAGTACTTTTATGCTTCAGGCTAGGATCTCCTAAAAATTACTACTCTCTTCATTAACACATATCACTGCACACCCATACTTTCTCATTCCATGCAACTCCTATCTATGAATAAAATTATACGGAACACAATTTCATCCTTGCTTAATGATTCAGAAAGTGTTAAGGATTTTATGGAACCTTAGAATCATCATTTTAAACCTGAGTTATGTCAAAGTACAAAAATACAGAAATGTCAAAGTACAGGTAAAAGAACTCAATCTAACAGGAAAATGATGGATTCTCAGAATATCAGTGTTTGAAAGGAACTTAAAAATCATCTAGTTCTATTTATTGTTTTGAAGATCAGAAAATAAAATTTTGAAGAGACTCAATGACTTTCTACCACCCTGGCTTTAATTAAGAAGTTTGTTCATTTATACATCCTTATCTCAGAGTTTGTGCATAAGTAATTATATTTATTGCAACAATAAAATAAGAGTAACATTAATTATTATTTCCAGTGGGTCACTGTATCAGTTTTGGGATCATCTAGCTATTGATGAAGTTTATATATCAACCTCCAGGAATATTATGTTCTACATGTTACCAAAGTGTGCCCTAGTGGGATATATATAATATATAGTTTGTCAATAATCCCAACATATGATGTTATACAATATGTATAAAAACTGCTCTTTTAAATGTCAGCCTAATGGTGCTAAAAGAATACCTAAAGATATGAAGATGAATTAGTTGAGACAGGTCTCATGCTAAATAATGATAACAAATAAATTTTCTCAAATAAAAACAGGAAAAAGTGGAGTAGAAGCAGGGTGGAACTTCAGCAGATAGATACTAAAAATCTTGAGGCCGGAAGCTGATAGATAATATTCAATAGACAAGAAAAGCTAAGACAGCAGACTAGTTTCCCAGTTTTAAGAGGAGTAGATTTAAGGCAGTGTGAAGAAAAAGGATCAGAGTTCCTAGACTTCATCAAAAAAGCAAAGTCATACATGTCCAGGCAAAAAGAATATTCCAACCATAACATAAGACCAGGATTCCTTTTGGAACCCTTCCTTATATCATAAACTAAGGACAAATCCTCTTCCAATCAATGTTTAAGTCTGAGGAATATTGTTTCCATTTGTGCAGACAATTTAAAATTATTCTTTAGCTTGATTCCCTCTCATTGCCCTTTCCCCACTATTATTTATTTTACTGTTTTATGTAAATTGATATTTTTGAGGAAAGGACTCCACATATGACAAAACTTCTGGGAAAATGGATGGCAGTCTAGCAGAAATTAGATTTGAATCAATACCTCACACTTTCCATCAAGGAAAAAATCAAATAAATATATATATATGTGACTACATAAATTATATATTTATATGCTATATACTTATTTTAACCCCTTCTCCTTCTTGCTTGAAAGATTAAAAAATAAATAAATTATTAATTCAAAAATATATCATAAACAAATTAGAGAAACAAAAAAGAAACTATCAGATCTATGGATAAATCTGATTAAATTAAAATCTAATGTATTATCAATAGGATAACACCAGATAAAATTTACAATTATATTCACAAAAAAATTTACAGTTTTTTTTTTCACAAGTAAATCTAATGTAATGAAAATTAGAAAGGAAACAGGTAATAGGAAAAAAAATATTTTTTGACAAGTCTCTGACAATGGTTTCATTTTCAGGGGGCATAAGGAGTCTATTGAAATTTATATAACTAAGAAACATTCCCTAATATATAGTAAATAAATGTGATTGGGTAGTTTTCAAAGAAAGAGATACATATTATCAACAACCATTTTAAAAAATTCTTTAAATCACTAATAATTAGAGAAATGCAAATTAAAGCAACTTTAAGATTCTATCTCATATATGTCAGTTATTTAGTCAATTTCAGCCATATCCAATTCTTCAAAACCCCTTTTTGTAGAGGACAAAAAGACTTCTTGACAAAGATGCTCAAGCAATTTCCTTTCCCTTCTCATTTTAAATACAAAGAAACTTGAAACAAGTTGGGTTGAAGTAACTTGACCAGGATAATAATAAATTATTAATAAATTTTTGTCTGAAGCTTGATTTGAATTCAATTTTCCAGATTCAAGGCCTAGTGCACTATCTGCTGTGTGCCCTTATACCTATGAGACTGATGACTAAAGAGGAAAATGGCAAATATTGGAGAAACTGTGAAAAAGACAGAAATACTTGTGCACCATTTGGTGGATCTGTGAATTGGTTCAGCAGCAATTTATAATTATGCCCCAGAGTCATTAAGATGTACATAGTTTTTGACTGAACCATACAATTACTTGGCCTATATCCTAAGAAATCAAAGAAGAGAAGTGCCTATATACATGAAAATACTTATACAGCTCTTTTCAACATAGTAAAAGAAAGAAAGAACTAAGGGAATATCCTATTGAAGAATGGCTAAATAAATTATCGTTGATGAATATAATAGAATATTATTATACAATAAGAAATTATGAAATCTTCAATTTCAGAAGAAACAGAATCTTTTTATGCAAGAGAATTTAGTGGAACTAATAGAAAATAATATAGAATAATAACAATATAGATAAAATCTCTCATCAAGACAATATTTAATAACTCCAAAAGAATAAAGATGAAACACTCACTTCTGACAAAGTGTTGGTGAGCTTAATTAAAATACAGAAAATATATTTTCAGACATGACTAATGTGGGATTTTGTTTTGCTGAATTAATATATGACTAATATATTAACATTGTATTAATATATTTACATATTTATTAATTATTGAAGCATTTTTCCAGTTCTTTTTAAATTTTTGATGGAAATGAATAAGGTAGTGTGGAGAAATAGATTAATTTTTTTAAAACTGTAATGAACAGCTAGATGGTACAGCAGGAAGAGTATTGCACCTGGAATCAGGAAGATTTGAGTTTAAATGTAGGTTTTTGCTAACTGTGTGACCCTGGACAATTCTGCCTCAACAATACCTACTTCACAGGATCAAGTAGAATAATATATATATAAAAGACCTCTTGTCACATATTAGGTGCTACATAAATACTTATTTTTCCCCTTCTCCCTCTTGCTTGAAAGATTTAAAATTAAATAAATTATTATTTCAAAAAAAATTATTTTGTCATTTAATTCATTGCTATAAGATCTGTTGCTAGAAAATCTAATAAATTGGAACATACCAAATATTGTCAACACTGATCTCAAATTGTTATGACATTCTGGAATTGAGTGCTCTGTTATACTTGGAATACTTGAAGGAAAAAAGATAATGAATTATTTGAAATTTCATCAGATTAAATAGAATTGAGATGATTAGTGGAGATTCTGGTTAGTGACATACCTTTTTAGTTATCATTAATCCATTTGATATAAGAAAGATAGGTCTAATCTGTTAACTGATTACTAAGGCTTTTATTAGGCTAGTCATTTTCAATGTTACTTTATAAACTGACTAAAAAATACATCTACATGAATGACTGTTTCAAGAAAAAAAACACCAAATTACTTTGTCAATATTCATATCACCTGAAAGGTATAATTAAATATGCAATAAATATCAATCCATAATAAACCTCTTTCCATTATTCCTTTTTCCAAATAAGGCAAAGTATTACAACATTTTCTCCCTTCTTTGGAAGAATATTTCTTTTAATCTTGAGTAGTTAGAGTCTATCTCCAGAAAACTTTTTGACAATTCATTAATATCTTTTCAAACATCAATAATACTCAATAATATGAGTAATATAGATTAAAAACTATTTTGCTGAATATTTTTTTCTTTTTTTTCTTTGTTGCAAGAATGGATCTTTAAAAGAGGAAGGTGATTTTCATTCTGAAATGAAGGTAACAGATAATACCAATAAAAGTTAAAAAATAAATGAAAATACTTTTTCAAAACACACATCCAAATTATACCATTTTACATGTTTTACATTATCATGACATATAAGAGTTCTAGTGTAAAAATTGGGTTGTCTTAGTTCATCCTATTCACTTCTTGATAGTATTTTAGAAACTAGAAGGAAAATCTGGCTAACAGTTTTTAATATAATTTTCAAATAATATGAGAATTTAGCTGTTATCTAATGAGAATATGGGTAATGCCTTTTTTAAAAAGTTTTTAAAGGGTAACTGTCTGATCTGTTTGCTCCTACCTTCAAGTGACATCCCTATATCATTTTTGTCCCAGAGCTTACTTAATGTTATCTTTCCATTTATTTGTCATTATTCTTCAAAACCTTTAAAAATGGTTAGCATTTAAAAATCACTTTAAAGTCTGAAAAATTCTTTAAAAATATAAAAATGTTGAGAAGTAGGTGCTATTATCATCTTCACATGCATTAATTGATTAAGTGCCCAGCAGGGTCAAGTAGTTAAAAAATGTCTGTGGTTGGATTTGAGTTTCAGCTCTCCAGGTCCACATCTATCCACTGTGCCACCAAATCTTTTAAAAGAATTATTAGGGGGCACAATATGGCATAGTAGATGAGTACTTGCCCTGAAGTCAGGAGGACTTGCATTCAAACTAGACCTCAGATGTTTAAACATTTACTAGATGTGTGACTAGGCAAGTCACTTAACCCCAATTACCTCATCAAAAAAAATTATTAGCAAAATAAGTGTACCCCATCCCAAGATATTATCACTCACAAAGTATCGGTATCTTTGTGTTGAAATGGAAATAGATTTGTTTGATTTTATCTCTTTAAACAGTCTAAATTATCTAAATATAATTTCACATAAATATTTAAATTTTAGGTCTCATATTAATAGTTTCTCATATAGAACAAAAGATGTAGTCTATTAAAATGCATAATATGAAAAATCTACATATTATTTAAAATGAGACTTGCATCCTTTCCTTAAGTGAAGTGAATTAAATTTTCCATATTAACAACAAAAAAATCTTAATTCTTTTGATAAAGTGATATAATTATCAGAGATTGTCTGAGGACCTTGGCTCTCTGACATGCAACTATTATTTCTTTTTTAACTCTTAGTTTCTTTTGTCTATATAAAAATTAAAAGGACTTAAAATCAGAAAAGGCCAGTAATCTTTCTTTTTTGAATAAAAAACTCACTAATTCTCCCCTTTAAAGCCAACTGTCTTACTTAATAACCTCCTAAGAGTTATATAAGATTATATTTTGTGAGTTTTATTCTCTTGTCTTAAAATAG
The DNA here is from genome assembly GCA_023553655.1 of Myrmecobius fasciatus. NCBI lineage: Eukaryota > Metazoa > Chordata > Mammalia > Dasyuromorphia > Myrmecobiidae > Myrmecobius > Myrmecobius fasciatus. Next base: position 19,648 of record JAJPUD010012379.1, on the reverse strand, counting down.
TTATATTAAGTGAGATGGGAAACCACAATTCTCTGGACCGCTAGTCATTCCATATTCTTCAAAAAGTTTCACTTCTAATTGTGCCTTTGACAACTTTTTTTTTCTCTGTATTTGTACTATGTCCATTTTAAAGTAAATAATAAATAGTTTTTTCTTTCTTTTAACAACAAAACTGATTTCATAAAAATGTATGATCATCTTACATCCTTTAGGTGATTTAAAGTTATTTTTTGTCATATACCTTAATGTCATATAAATGCAGCTTTTACAAATTACTCATAGACTTATCTAAAAATTGGGTTTCTTTATACATATTTCAAAAATTTTTATTAAACCAAAGTTCTTTTCTTATTTCTACAAGATACCAAACTGTTCACTCATGAAAGAAGTAATGCCTTACAACCTTTACCACTAAATTAATTTTTTTCTTTCCACAAAAGTAGTTTTTCTGTTCTTTTCTGTATCAAACTAGTCCAAATGAAAGAGCATTACCTTACATAAGCAATAACATAAGAAAGTGAATAGTTTGAATCCAAAAAACACAATCACTCTCAAAGAAGGTGATTGACAAAAGTAAAAAGAAACAATTCATAGATGTATAATGGAAATAATCAAGAGAGCTTTCTTATTTGCTGGAATGAAGCTTTGAAGCTAATCTGTATCCCTGCTTCTTCTAGTAGAACTCCATGCCTAGGTCACTTTTGTTGATCCATGTGTCTGGCTTCTCACCTAAACTTATGTGGCCATAGGTTTCTGCCGAGTTCTGGGACCATGGAGATGAATGAGGAGGACTATACCAAAGAGGTTAGAAAACTAACAAAGGCAGAATTACCTACTCATTAGGCTTAAAGGAAGAGTCCAAAGTTTCTACTCCTCTCTCTTCCTTCCTTTTAAGCATTTTGGGATTTTATGAGTTTGCCTTAGACTGCTGGAGAAGAGGGAAGGGAGAGAGATTCTCTTGTCCCATCATAGAAATCAAGAAATTGCATATGCCTCTTAGCCAGGACCAGACTTATCAACATAAATGGGCCAAGCATGGAATCTACCACAAGTGACCAGAATTTAGGCTTAATTCCAAAAAGATGCGTCTCCATCTCAACATTGGGATAGGGTGATGGTATCCATTGATTATCTGTAAGTCACACAAAATTTCAAAATATTTACATAATTAAAATCAATACAAAGTAATGAAAAACTGTCCAGTGAGAAAGTAAAAAAAAAAAAAAAATCATTAGTAAAAGCTTCCTAGAAGGAGCTCTCAGAATGCATATTAGCATTTTGAAATTTACAGTCATACAAAATTGCCTGAGGTCAAAGACAGATAAATCAATTATCCAAAGACACAATGCCAGTATAAATTAAAAGTGAGATTTGAACCCAGGTCCTACATTAGTAAGTATCAATATTAACTAAAGCTAGTTGTCTCCTTTTTAAGTTAGCTGTTTTTTAATATAACTTTTGATTATATATTTCAAATCTCTCTCATAAAAGACTAACATTATCAATGGAAACATATAAAATCAAGAAGCAAAGGCATCTAGATGGCACAGTGGATAGTTGATGCTCTATCTATGAGCATCAACCCTGGTCAGGAAGACCTGAGTTCAAATGTGATCTCAGTCACTTAACACTTCCTAGCTGTGTGATCCTGGGCAAGTTACTTAACCTCAATTGATTCAACAAAAATAATAATAATAATAATCAAGAACCATTCCTCAATATATAAGTGGTCAAAGGATCAAGTTTTCTTTTTTTTTTAATGATAACTTTATATCATCTTAGTTTCCATATGTGTCACTTTCTCCTCCTCACAGAATTAGCCATTGTAACAAAGAAATAAAAACAAAATTTTGGAAAAATGCAGATTAGCAAAACTAACCAATATAAAAATTGAGTTTTTCATCAGATGTGTAGTTTCTTACAAATTGTCTGACACATCTACAAAGAAGAGAAAAAGGTCCATTTTACCAGAAATATTTAATACAAAGTTATTTTGTCATTTGTTAGTTTTCCTCTTTTGCCTACTTGGACTGATGTTGCTTGTTCAAAAACTCTTCAATTTTATATAATCAAAAGTTATTTTTTATGTTTGGTAATCTTTTTTATTTCTTGTCTGAGTTGCCCATAGTTGTGAAAAGAATCTGATCTTGTTCTTTTCTATTTTATGGGATATCTGTATTAGTTTAAGCTTATTTTTAAGTTAAGCTTATACTATATAAGTAATTGGTCTAAACTGAATTTTGCCAAATAAATTTACAATTTTTCTAGAATTCTTGTGAACTTAAGAATTTTCCCCAAATACCTATATTTTTACATCTATCAAACACCTAATTCAACTATTTCTAATTCTTTTTATTCCAGCTTTTCCCCTGTTGTACTCAAATAGTTTTAATCACTATCAGTTTTGATAATTACCATTTTATGGTATAGTTTGAGGCTTAGAAGTGCTATTCTCCTTTTATTCCTAATGAGTCATTTTGACAATCTTTTATTCCTCCAAATTAATTTTATTATTTTCTCTAACTCCAAAAACAATCTCTTAGGAAACTTAATTGGCATGGTACTTTATCTTCAAATTAGTCTAAGTATTATCATTTTTCTATTATATTGACATGACCCATCCAGGAATATTAAACATTCCTTCAAATTATATGTCATAATTTACTGGAAGAGTTTTATAAATGAATTTATGGAAGTTTTGATAGTTTATACATTTTGTAATAATTTTAAATAGATTTTCTCTTTCTGTTATTTTCTCTTAGGTTTTGTTATTGCTAAAAATGGTGCTGACTTTCACAGGTTAATCTTTTTTCCTTCAACTTTATTGAAGCTATTGTCTCATTTGTGTATATTAAATTAAATGTTAAGATAATGTACTTATTGGCAAAAGGTTCTTTCCAAGTCTAACAATCTATGATGCCATAATATGGGCCTATTCTTTAAATATTATGTTATTTTATTCTTCCTTAGACAAAGATAAATATATTTAGCGAGCCAAGAGTTAAGTTAATGTTTAGATTATTTTAACATTTTTTAGTGTTATATTAACTGGGAATTTTTATTTGTTTAAATAAATTTCCACTTTTTTAAAACTTTAATTTTATTGACATATAGGGCAGAACCAAGATGGCGGACTCTGTGACCCAGTCTGACCTTCTCTCAAACCAACAGCAGATTAAGCCTCTAAACTGATTTTGTAGTCAAAGCACCCCAAAATATTAGGAGTACAATACATTCCCAAAAGATGATACCTTGGAAGAACTTCAAAACAGGTCTGTTTCAAACCCGCAAAGGGACAGTCTGCTGAGCCCAGACAGCAACACTGGGAGCTAAAACAGGAAGCCAGGCCAGGACTCAGACCATTGCAGTTTCTAAGCACCTGGGAAGTTTCTGTGAGCCTCTTAGGCCACTCTGCCCTGGTTGTAAGCAGGTGGTTTGGCAGATTTGCCTTTTGTAGAAGGTAAATTGTAAATAACTAAGCCCCAGAAAAGCCGTACCTATCTGCCATTACCCAGCACTGGAAATCAATCAGCAGAACTCTGCAAGGCAAATTAAAGCAGCTTTCCCTCCTTTGATTTGAACAGACTCAAGCCTTAAAAAAATGAATAAAAAACAAAAAAGAACTCTCACCATAGACAGTTTTTATGGAGAGCGAGAAGAATAGACCTCAGATTCTGAGGCACCTAACGGTAAAGTAACTCCAGAGGAAGCCACAAAGGGGGACATGAATTGGTTCCCATTTCACAAGGCTTTCCTGGAAGACTGCATAAAGTATCTCAAAAGAGAGTTAGAAGAAAAATGAGGAGATTAAATGAGATTATTGTAAGAAGAAATGGAAAAAGGACATAATTCCCTATAAAAGAGATATGAAAAAGACACCAATTTACTGAAAAACAAAATTGGTGAAATGGAAAAAGTATGAAATGAATAAAAAATTCAGTTGTTGAATTACAAAAGCAGCGAAAAAAAGGTAACTGAAGAAAATAATACACTAAAAATTAGAATTGAACAAATGGAAGTGGATGAAACAATAAAACTTCAAGAATCAATTCAAACAAAAAGAAAAAAATTGAAAAAAATTAAAAATATGAAATATCTCCTAGGAAAAACAACTTATTGGGAAAATAGATTTAGGAGAGACAATTTAAGGATTATTGGACTTCCTGAAAGCCATGATGAAAAAAAAAGAACCTAGACTCCATTTTATAAGAAATCATAAATTAAAACTGCCTCATGCTTTAGAATCAGAAGGTAAAATATCCATTGAAAGAATTCACCAGTCACCCCCTGAAAGAGACCCCAAAATTAAATCTCCAAGGAATATTGTGGCTAAACTTCAGAACTATCACACTAAGGAAAAGATATTGCAAACAGCCAGAAAGAAACAATTTAAATACTGTGAAGATACAATTAGGCTCACCCAAGATCTATCAGTTTCCACATTAAAAGATCAAAGGGCCTGGAATCATATTCTGAAAGGCAAAGGAGCTTGAATTACAGCCAAGAATAAGCTATCCAGCTAAAATGAGCATTATCTTTCAGGGAAGAAGATGGACATTTAATGATACAGGTGAATTACAACTATTTCTAATGAAAAGAGAAGATCTGAAGAAAAAATTTGACCTCCAAACACAGAACTCAAGAGAAGCATAAAAAGATAAAAAAAGAAGAACTCTAGAATATACTTACGGTAAGTATACTTAGGGTATACTTAGAAAATGCAGGTATAATTTGATTTTATTTTGATAATATGAAAAAGAAACTAGAGGTATAAAGGGGATCACACTGGAAAAGGGGGGGAAAGGAAGTAAAATGAGGGAAATTACATCTCATGAAGAGGCGAAAAAAACTTATTATAATTGAGGGAAAGAAAGGAGGGGAAAAAGTATTGTGTGAATCTTACTCTCATCTGATTTGGCTCTAAGAGAGAATATCAGACATAGAAAAACTTGTCCCACTTTACAGGGAGGGAAAGGGGGAAAATAAAGAGAAAGACTAATACAAGTGAAAATAGAAAAATTAGGAAAAAGGGGCAAAAAAGGGGGAAGGGATCTAAAGGAGGAGGACTGTATGAGGAAGATAGTCATCAAAAGCAAAATACTAGGGAGCAGGGAAGGGGGAAAGGAAAGAGAAAAACAAATTTGGGTAAATAAGATGGCAGAAAATACAGAATTAGTTATTTTAACTGTGAATGTGAATGTGATGAACTCTCCCATAAAACAGAAGCAGATAGGAGACTGGATTAAAAGCCAGAATCCTACAATATGCTGTTTACAATAAACACATCTAAAGCATAGAGATACATACAGAGTAAAGGTGAAGGGATGGAGCAGAATCTTTTATGGTTCAGGTGAACAAAAAAAGCAGGGGTAGCAATCCTGATCACAAATAAAGTAAAAGATAAAGATAGATCTAATTAAAAGAGATAAGGGAGAAAATTATATTTTTACTATAGAGTACCATAGATAATGAAGCTATATCAATACTAAACATATATACACCAAGTGGTATGGCATTCAAATTCCTAGAGAGCAAATTAAGAGAGATGCAAGAAGAAATAGACAGCAAAACTATACTAGTAGGGGATCTCAACCTTGCTCTCTCAGAATTAGATAAATCAAATCACAAAATAAATAAAAAAGAAATTAAGTGCATCCTTTTCAGATCATGATGCAATAAAAATCACATGCAATATAAGGCCAGGAGAAAATAGATTAGAAGTTAATTGGAAATTAAATAATCTAATCCTAAAGAATGAATAGGTAAAATAGCAAATCATAAACACAACCAATAATTTCATCCAGGAGAATGACAATAATGAGACAACATACCAAAATTTGTGGGATACAGCCAAAGCAGTTAGAAGGGGTAATTTTATATCTCTAGATGCTTACTTCCATAAAACACAGAAAGAGAGTATCAATGAATTGGGCTTACAACTAAAAAAGCCAGAAAAAAGAACAAATTTAAAACCCTCAATTAAAAGCCAAATTTGAAATTCTTTTTGTTGTTTTTTTTTAATTTTTTTTAGTTTATTATTTTTTCTTTCTTTAATAAAGCTTTTTATTTGCAAAACATATGTATGGGTAATTCTTCAAGATTGACCCTTACAAAGCTTTCTGTTACAAATTTTTCCCACTAGTCCCCACCCGTCCCCCAGATGGCAGGAAATACACTACATGTTAATCATGTTAAAATACTTGACAATTTGAATATATGTATACATATTTCCACACTTATCATTGTTGTGCAAGAAAAATCGTATTTACAAGAAAGAAAATCAGAAAAGGAAACACAATGCAAGCAAACCTCAATAGAGAGCATGAAAACGTTAATGTTGTGGTCCACATTTCATATCCCTCTATCTGGGTGAATATGGCTTTCTTCACTGAACAATTGGAACTGATTTGAAAAATTTCATTGTTGAAGAGAGCCATGTCCATCATAATTGATCATCATGTAGTATTGTTGTTGCCGTGTATAATGATCTCCTGATTCTGCTCATTTTGTGCAGCATCAGTTCATTCGAGTCTCTCCAGGCATCTCTGAAATCATCCTGCTGGTCATTTCTTATAGAATAATAATATTCCATAACATTCATATACCATAATTTATTCAGCCATTTTCCAACTGATGGGCATCCATTCAGTTTCCAGTTTCTTGCCACTACAAAAAGGGCTGCCACAAACATTTTTGCACATGTGGGTCCCTTTCCCTCCTTTAAGATCTCTTTGGGATATAGGCCCAATAGAAACACTGCTGGGTCAAAGGGTATGCACAGTTTGATAACTTTTTGAGCATAGTTCCAAATTGCTCTCCAGAATGGCTGGATTCTTTCACAGTTCCACCAACAATGTATCAGTGTCCCAGCTTTCCCACATTCCCTCAAACATTTCTCATTATGTTTTTCTATCATCTTAGCCAATCTGACAGGTGTGTAGTGGTACCTCAGAGTTGTCTTAATTTACATTTCTCTGATCAATAGTGATTTGGAGCACCTTTTCATATGACTAGAAATAGTTTTAATTTCATTATCTGAAAATTCTCTGTTCATATCCTTTGACCATTTATCATTTGGAGAATGGCTTGAATTCTTATAAATATAAGACAATTCTCTATATATTTTAGAAATGAGGCCTTTATCAGAACCCTTAAATGTAAAGATGTTTTCCCAATTTATTGTTTCCCTCCTAATCTTGACTGCATTCGTTTTGTTTGTAAAAACTTTTTAACTTAATATAGTCAAAATGATCTATCTGGTGTTCAGTTAAGAGTTCCAGTTCTTCTTTGGACATGAATTTATTCCATCTCCACAGGTCTGAGAGGTAAACTATACTACGTTACTATAATTTACTTATAATATCATTCTTTATATCCAGATCATGAACCTATTTAGATTTTATCTTGGTATGTGGTGTTAGGTGTGGGTCAAGACCTAATTTCTTTCACACTAGCTTCCAATTTTCCCAGCAGTTTTTGTCAAATACTGAATACTTATCCCAGAAGCTGGCTCTTTGGGCTTATCAAACATTAAATTGCTATAGTTATTGCCTAGATTGCCCTGATATCCTATCCTATGCCACTGATCAACTACTCTATTTCTTAGCCAGTATCAAATGGTTTTGATGACTGCTGCTTTATGATATAAATTCTTGAACTTTTGTTCTTCCAAATGAATTTTGCTGCTATTTTTTCTAGATCTGTAAAATAATTCCTTGGGAGTTTGATTGGTATGGCACTAAATAAGTAAATTAGTTTGGGTAGTACTGTCATTTTTATTATATTTGCTTGACCTACCCATGAGCACTTGATGTTTTGCCAACTGATTAGATCTGAATTTATTTGGGTGGACAGTGTTTTGTAGTTAAGTTCGTATAGTTCATGACTGTTCCTTGGTAGATAGATTCCCAAATACTATATACTATCATCCATTATTTTGAATGGAATTTCTTTTTGTATCTCTTGCTGCTCAATTTTGTTGGTAATATATAAAAATACTGATGATTTATGTGGATTTATTTTGTATCCTGCAACTTTGCTAAAGTTATGAATTGTTTCTAGCAGTTTTTTAATCGAGTTTCTAGGGTTCTCTAAGTATGCCATCATGTCATCTGCAAAGAGTGATAATTTGGTTTCCTCATTACCTACTCTAATTCCGTTAATCTCTTTTTCTTCTCTTACTGCCAAGGCTAATATTTCTAATACAATATTAAATAATAATGGTGACAGTGGGCAGCCTTGTTTCACTCCTGATCTTATTGGAAATGGTTCTAGTTTGTTTCCATTACATATGATGCTTGCTGATGGTTTTAAGTAGATACTACTAATCATTTTAAGGAAAAGCTCATTTATTCCTATACTCTCTAGTGTTTTTAATAGGAATGGGTGTTGAATTTTATCAAATGCTTTTTCTGCATCTATTGAAATAATCATATGGTTTTTGTTAATTTGGTTATTAATATAATTGATTATGCTGATAGTTTTCATAATATTGAACCAGCCCTGCATTACTGGTATAAATCCTACTTGGTCATAGTGTATTATCCTGGGGTTGACTTTTCTGCCAGCTGCATCCTGGCGTCTGAGTGAGGCAAGTGGCCTATCCCCTGCCTGTCTGAAACAGACCTGCTTTGGAGTTCCTCCAAGGTAATTTATGATAGAAGTGTGTTGTACTCCAAGAGTTTGATGGAGTCCTCACTCCAGAACCAGTTCAGAGGCTTAATTTGTTCTGGGTCTGAGGGAACATCAGAGGAGTTCACAGAGAATGATGTCTGCAGTTCGCCATCTTGGCTCTGCCCCCTCCCAAATTTGAAATTCTAAAAAGAAAAGGGAAGATTAATAAAATTGAAAATAAGAAAACTATTGAATTAATAAATATAACTAAGAGTTGTGGGGTTTTTTTGAAAAAAAAAACAAACAACAAAATAGATAAACCTTTAGCTAATTTGATTAGAAAAAGGAAAGAGGAAAATCAAATTTTTAGTCTCTAGAATGATAAGGGAGAACTTTCCAACAATGAAGAGGAAATTAGAGTAATAATTAGGAAGTACTTTGCCTGACTTTATGCCAATAAATTTGATAATCTAAATGAAATGGAGGAATAATTACAAAAATATAGATTGCCCAGGTTAACAGAAGAGGAGATAAATTTTAGAAAAAGAAATAGAACAAGCTATTAATCAACTCCCTAAGAAAAAAATCTCCAGGGCCAGATAGATTTACATGTGAATACTACCAAAAATTCAAACAAAAATTAATTCCAATATTATATAAACTATTTGATAAAATAGGGAAATAAGATATTCTACCAAATTCCTTCTATAACCTAGATATGGTGCTGATAGCTAAACCAGGTAGGGTGAAAACAGAGAAAGAAAAATATAGGCCAATTTCCCTAATGAATATTGATGCAAAAATCTTAAATAAGATATTAGCAATGAGATTACAGAAAGTCATCCCCAGGATAATACACTATGACCAAGTAGGATTTATACCAGGAATACAGGGCTGATTCAATATTAGGAAAACTATCAGCACAATCAACTATATTAATAACCAAACTAATAAAAATCATATGATTATTTCAATAAATGCAGAAAAAGCATTTGATAAAATACAACACCCATTCCTATTAAAAACATTAGATAGTATAGGAATTAATGGACTTTTCCTTAAAATGATCAGTAGCATCTATTTAAAACTATCAGCAATCATCATATGTAATGGGGATAAACCAGAACCACTCCCAATAAGATGAGGAGTGAAACAAGGCTGCCCATTATCACCATTACTATTCAATATTGTATTAGAAATGTTAGCTTTGGCAGTAAGAGAAGAAAAATAGATTAAAGGAATTAGAGTAGGTCATGAGGAAACCAAATTATCACTCTTTGCAGATGATATGATGATATACTTACAGAACCCTAGAGACTCAACTAAAAAACTACTAGAAACAATTCACAGCTTTAGCAAAGTTGCAGGATACAAAATAAATCCACATAAATCATCAGAATTTTTATATATTACCTACAAAGTCCAGCAGCAAAAGACACAAAAAGAAATTCCATTCAAAATAACTGTTGATAGTATAAAATATTTGGGAATCTATCTGCGAAGGGAAAGTCAAGAAGTATATAAACAAAACTACAAAACACTTTCCACACAAATAAAGTCGGACCTAATCAGTTGGGAAAATATCAAATGCTCATGAGTAGGCTGAGTGAAAACAATAAAAATGACAATACTACCTAAATTAAACTACTTATTTAGTGCCATACTAATCAAACTCCCAAGAAATTATTTTGCAGATCTAGAAAAAATAGTAGCAAATGTTCATCTGGAAGAATAAAAGGTCAAGAATTTTAAGGGAAAAAAATGCCGATGAACATAGCTTAGCTGTACCATATCTAAAACTATATTATAAAGCAGTGGTCATAAAACGGTTTGGTACTGACTAAGAAATAGATTAATGGATCAGTGGAATAGGATAGGATCACAAGACAAACTAGGCAATAACTATAGCAATCTAGTGTTTGACATACCCAAAGAACCCAGCTTTGAGGATAAGAACTCACTATTTGACAAAAACTGCTGGGGAAATTGGAAATTAGTACAGAAGAAATTAGGGCTTGACCCACACCTAACACCACATTCCAAGATAAGATCTAAATGGGTTCATGATTTACACATAAAGAGTGATATTATAAACAAATTAGAGGAACATAGGATAATTTACCTCTCAGATCTGTGGAGAAGGAAGGAATTTGTGTCCAAAGAAGAATTGGAACTCTTAATTGCACACCAGATAGATAATTTTGATTATAATAAGTTGAAAAGTTTTTGTACAAACAAAACTAATACAGACAAGATTAGGAGGGAAGCAATAAATTGAGAAATAATTTTTACATTTAGGGGTTCTGATAAAGATCTCATTTCTAAAATGTATAGAGAATTGATTCAAATTAATAAGAATTCAAGCCATCCTTCAATTGATAAATGGTCAAAGGATTTGAACAGACAATTTTCAGATGAAGAAATTAAAACTATTTCTACTCATATGAAAAGGTGCTCCAAATCACTATTGATCAGAGAAAAGCAAATTAAGACAACTATGAGATATCACTATATACCTGTCAGATTGGCTAAGATGACAGGAAAAGATAATGATGAATGTTGGAGGGGATGTGGGACAACTGGGACACTGATACATTATTGGTGGAATTGTGAACAGATCCAACCATTCTGGAGAGCAATCTGCAACTATGCTCAAAAAATTATCAAATTGTACATACCCTTTGATCCACCAGTGTTTCTACTGGGCCTATATCCCAAAGAGATCTTAAAGGAGGAAAAGGAACCACATTTCAAAAATGTTTGTGGCAGCCTTTTTTGTAGTGGCTAGAAACTGGAAACTGAATGGATGCCCATCAGTTGGAGAATGGCTGAAAAAATGATGACATATGAATGTCATGGAATATTATTGTTCTGTAAGAAATGACCTAGAGGATTACTTCAGAGAGGCCTGGAGAGACTTGTATAAACTCTAAGCGAAATGAGCAGAACCAAGAGATCATTCGTTATACATAACAACAATGATTATACAACGAACAATTCTGATGGGCATGGCTCTCTTCAACAATGAGATGTTTCAAACCAGTTCCAATTGTTTAGTGATGAAGAAAGCCATATACACCCAGAGAGAGACCTGTAGGATCTAAGTGTGGCCCACAACAGCATTTTCACACTTTCTGTTGATTTTTGCTTACATTTTGTTTTCCTTTTCATGTTTTTTTTTTCTTGTAGATCCGATTTTTCTTGTACAGCAAGATTACTGTACAAATATGTATACATACATTTTATTTGTCATATATTTTAACATAATTAACATGTATTAGACTACCTGCCATGTAGGAGAGTGTGGGGAAGGAGAGAAAAATTTGGAACAGAAGGTTTTGCAAGGGTAAATGTTGAAAAATTATTCATGCATATGTTTTGCAAATAAAAAGCTTTAATAAACATAAAAAGATAAAAACTTTGAATGGGGAAAAAATTACTGGCATATAATTGTGTACAATGAATTCTGATAATTCTTTTTATTTTCTCCTTGTTATGATTTCATTATTTCTTTTTCAATTTTTTCTCCCTCTTTTAAATCATATTATCTCAAGATTTATTAATTTCCGATTCCATAGTATTTTTCTTTTCCAGTTATCTACTTTTCTTCTGTTTTTTTCTTCTGATTTCCAATAGTTTTTTATTGATTACTTTGAATTTATTTCATCATTTTCTAATAATTTCTAATAATTTAATTGAATGTGATGTTCATAAATATACTGTTTCTGAAGTTTTTCAGAAAAACGCAAATAATATACAACCATCAACAAGCTATTTCAAATCACTAATAAATAAGAAAAATGCAAATTGACTCAATTCTGAAGTTTAACCCCTCAACTATCAGTTTGGTAAAGATGATAAAAATATGGAAAATATGATCAATGTTTGAAAGACTATGGAAGTCAAGCACATAAATCTTTTTTTAATACATACAAAGATTGTTTTTAATATTCACTCTTGCAAAACCTTGTGCTCCACATTTTTCTTTCTCCCTCCTCCCAACCCCCTCCTCTAAGCAGCAAGTAATTCAATATAGGTTAAACATATGCAATTTCCACATTTATCATGCTGCAAAAAAAATCAAATCAAAAAAGAAAAAATGAGAAAGAGGAAAAAAAAAAAGCAAACAGTAACAACAAAAAGGTAAAAATTTCAATCCACATTCAGTCCCCACAGTCCTCTCTCTAGGTGCAGATGGCTCTTTCTATTACAAGTCTATTATTGGAATTATCGTGAATTGCCTCATTATTGAAATGAGCCAAATCCATCACAGTTGATCATCACATAATCTTGTTGCTGTGTACAATGTTGTCTTGATTCTACTCCCTTCCCATAGCATCAGTTCATTTTAAGTCTCTTCAGGCTTCTTTGAAATCATCCTGCTGGTCATTTTTTAAAGAACAATAATATTCCATTACATTCATATATACTGTAACTTATTCAGCCATTTCCCAGCTGATGGGTATTCTCTCAGTTCCTTGCCACTACAAATAGGGCTGCTAAAAAACAATTTTGGACAGCAACATTGCCCAACAAACTAGGGCCAGACTACCTTCTACCTTGGTTTAGCCCTGGACTTTGAATAAAGAGAAAAATGGACTTTTTATACCTTAAAAATAATTAATCAAATCAGGTAAATTAATTAAAATGAAACAATATAACAAAAGGTGATCAGATTTCTAATTGGAGAAAAGATTAGAGACTTTCCAACTTGATATGGGGAGCCTTGAATTTAAAAAAAAAAAAAAAAAGAGGAATCCTGCTTTCTGCAAGTGTTGTTAACAATCAAGGGAACATGAAAGCAATAACTGAATGATCAGTACAAGGCCAGTTTTCAGAAAAGATATATGGATTTCTTGAAATATACACTTTTGAGAAAGCTTCTTGCATTAATCTTTCAATCTGACTAGGTTTCTAGTCAACATAATCTAGTTCCTTTGTTAAGGATCTCTAAACAGCAGGAAGAGGTGGTCCAATTTCTCAACCATATAGGGCTAGGTTCAAACAATGAAACAAGTGTTGTTTTTTTCTCAATTCCCACAAATGAATAATGTTTCTCACAGGACAGAATTTGGACTACACACATAATTGAATAAAAACTAAACTAACTCCAGAATTGAGTCACAAGGTGGAGCCAGTACTGTTCACTCAATTCCCATAATAAACCACCTATTGTCCTAATCTTCTGGGGATAGAGGCTCTTTTGAGAAATGACTAAACAAATGATGCTATATGAATAAAACGAGATGCTATCATGCCATAGGAAATGACAAAATTTATAGGAAACTAGAAAAATCCCTGTGAACTAATGTAGTATATAATGAACAGATTTAGGAGAATAATTTATACAATGATAACATATAGAGAAAACAACTTTGAAAGCCTTTAGAACCTTAATCAACACAATGATAAATCATGGGTCCAGAGTAAATGCTCATTGTTGTCCTCAATTCCCTGTCTCTTCAGTATGATGGGTGTATGAGGGTAGCAGGGGAAGGGGGCAGGATGTTGGGGTAGATAAGAGGATGATTCACAAGCATGAATATTATTTCTTTTGTTGTTGTTGTTTCACTGCTTGCCATGAGGGTGGTGATTAGCTTCTTTTTAGAATGTAATATTATTAATAGAAGAAAACAGAATATTAAAAGTGTAATATTATAACCACTAGATCCATTAAAAAAAAACCAAAACAACAATTCTCAATGAAATATAGGTAATCTCATCTTAAAATGTCCATGATGAATATAAGCAAACAGTCCACCATGGAGATAGCACCTTTTTCATGAATAAGTACTGCAGAGGATGAAGAGGTAAAGAAATGTTATGAAGAAGTTTTTAATCTTTCAAAAGACTAAATTAAATTTCAAGTAGATAAACTTTAGAAAAGGTAAATTCATAAGCACATGAGAGGAAAGTGGAAGAAATTGCCTGTGAGTAAGGGGAGATGTCACAACCAAACAAGTGATATTGAGGATCACAAAATTTTAGACAATTTTGATGATGTAATTTTTTTTGAAATTTTAAATAAATATCTCTAATGCAGTGAAATAAGAAAGGAAAGGGGAACTGGTAAAAAAAAATCTTTGTAGGAAGTTTCTTTGAAAAAAGTTCATATTCAAAATATATAAGGAAATTTATAAGATTATAATTTATATATATATTATACTTATGTAATATATATAATTTATAAGATTAAATCATTCCAAAACATAAATGGTCTAAGGATATGAATAGTTTTCAAATGAAGAAATCCAACCTTTTAACAACCATATGAAAAATGTACTAAATCATGTAGTAACTAAAGACATGCTAACTTAGATAACTCTCAGGTTGCATCTCACACAAAAAAGATTGGCAAAGATTGCAAAAGAGGAAAATGGCAAATATTGGCAAGGCTGTAGTAAAACAAGTATACCAATACATTGTTGGTAAATCTGTGAATTGGTGCAGTCATTCTTTAAAATAATTTGGAATTATGCTCCAAAAGTTAAAAAAAAAAAAAACCTGTGCATCCCCTTTGACCTAGTAACACCATCTATATCCCAAAAGGGTCAAGAAAGAAGTAAAGGACTAATGTGTACAAAAATATTTTAAAGCAGTTCTTTTCATAATAGCAAAAAAAATAGTAAACTAGGTAGGGTTCATCTTTTGGGAAATGGCAAAGCAAATGATGCTATAGGAAGGCAATAGAATAGTATTTTTACCATAAGAAATGACACAATTTACAATTTCAGAGGAAACTTGAAAAACCTCTATGAACTAATGCAGTGTATAATGAATAGAATTAGGGGGAGAGGTAATAATACAGAACAGACAAAAAGCTTTCACAAACAATATTCCAGTACTACTCACAATAGATTGAATCTTCATTATCATACAGTTGACTAAAAGATTTTAAGAATAAAATTTTAAAAAAAGAATAAGATAACCACTTACTTTTTTTGTATTTTACAAAAAAAAAAATTGGAATCAAGTTCTAGTTCTCCAACAGAGTATATCCTGTGCATACTTTACAGTTTTCCAGTATTTTTTCCTGTAACACAAAGGAACTTTTACAAAGGAAAGGTATGATTGCAAATATATGTTTATACTCTCATCCTGACTCATAAGAGGCATAATCCTCCCACCTCTAGTATGTTCTTTTGTTTCTGGAGAATGGGAAAGTATTAGATTCATGGTTTAGCTCAGTTCCCATAGATCATAGTTCCATTTCCAAGTTTCACCCCCTGCCCCAGGTTTCATCTGCATTTTCAGGGTCTCTATGCTGACATGGCTGCCTGCTTTACGTGTATGTCTGCAATCCTGGCTCTAAGGTCACTATGATTCAAAATCATTGTCCTGTGGGGATCACCCTGGGCAGATGAAATTGAGAACAAGCAACATGAAACAAAAATAAACATTCACAGGTCTATTTGCAGGAATTAAGTAAAGAAAAAAAAAAAGAAAAGTCCCTTTTCCTTCTCAGCCCTTCAGTTCATAGTGTCCATGCTTGGAGCAACAGCTAGGAGCAAAGCAAAAAGATGGCAGAAAAAGAGTAATCCAGACGCAATTAAACTTCTTGTTATGAAAATTAGGCATGCTCAAAAGTGAGATTACACTTGAAGACTATAACATGGAAAACATTTTATTTACAACCTTATCTTTACTAATATTGGCTGAGGCATAAATCAACAAAGGTATTTACTGTAATAGAGAAGATCAATGCAAAATCCAAGTAGAATAAGACTTCACAAAAGACAGAGAAATGATTCAAATATTCATGCTTGCAAAAAGGAAAATATTGAGATTTCTAGATAAGACCTGTAATTCAAAGAGGATGGCTTGACCATAGTCACAGGGGGTAAAAAAGTGAAAAAAAAATGTCTATTTTCCAAAACGTGGTGTGTTTCTATCAAAAACACAATGTACAAATGTTCCAAATACAATTTCTTTGTAGGAAAACTATAAAGATTAAGCAAACACACACAAATACATCTTGGACAGACATTGAAAAAAGACAAGTTGAGTTTGGAATTAAAAAATGAAGAGAGAAGGCTGTAGTGCTTCCATGAAAGTGACTTCAAATTTCTCCTTAAAACAATGGTCTAATTTTTTAAAAATCCTTCTATTTACTGATTCTTTTAGTTTTTATATCAATTCAGCTTACTCACCCCCTCCCTCTATTCAGCATAACATTCTTTGTACAAAGATTGAAAAGAAAGAAAAACAAAAAGTTCAGCAAAACAAGACCAAACTAACAATATGATTTTTTTTTCTGTACTCCATACCCATAGTCTTTGACTCCAAAGGAAAATGTATTACTTCTGAGAGAAAGCTGAGTCAATCTAGTTGCATTGTACTCTAAATTGTTGTCATTTTTCCAATATTATTATATGCCAATTATAGCATATTGTTATTCTAGTCTAACTTCACTTTGTTTTCCCATTTTGTCTGAATTCTTAATGTTATTAGCTTATTACAATGCAATAATACTCCATTACATTTATGTAACATACTTGTTTTAGCCATTTTTTTAATCAAGAAGAATTTTTTTTGTTATTGTTCCCAGTTCTTTGCTATTACAAAAAAATAATGCTGCTATGAATATCTAACTTCCTAGGATATATGCTTAACAGAACGTGGAGTAAAAACATATACCACTATCAGCAGATAGTGGTTTTCACTTTTCAGAATCATTAGACCAATTCTGTATTAATTTACATATCTTCTCAAAGTGCCTTTAACAATAACCAATTTGCCAATTTGTTAAGTCAAAAATTTGGTTATTTTGACTTGTATTATATTATTTGGAGTGATCTTTTATATGGTTGTTAATAGTTTAAAATCCATTTTCTGAAAAATGTTCAATCATATGCTTTGACAAATTAGTTATTGCAAATGACTCTTGGTCTCATACATGTGTTATAAATATCTATGTTTGTAATATTTGACCCTTATCAGTTGTTTTTGATGCAAAGATTGTTCTAAATCAATAATTTTGTTTTTCACTCAGCTAAATAGTTTGTAAGTGCAAAGTTTTTGAATTTCAATTTAAGTGAAATTTGTTTTATCTTTTGTGGTAACCTCTTTCTCTTGTTTGGCTAAGAACTCTGCTCAGTTATAACTGTTATAACTTCAAATGATTTATAACATTTAAATGAGTTATAACTCATTTGAATCTTATCCAATTTTTAATAATGCAACCTTTATTCATATTCAAAGTGCATGTCCATCTTGAGGTTATTGTGGTATATCATATTTGAAGGTAGTCTAAATTTAATTTCTGCCAAACTTTTTTTAGTTGTTCTAATAGTTCTTGTCAAATCGAGTTTTTATTACTTGTCAAATTGAATATTTTATTTAAGTTTTTCTCAAGTAAAATATGTTCTAAAGATTATTGAACACTAGATTATTGAATTCAGCTGTTTCTGGATCCTCCTTATCTAATTTATTCTCCTGATCTACTCTCCTATTTTTTTAAACAGTAAATGTTTTTGTAACTATTGCCTTATAATATAAATTGAGGTGTAAAGTAGTAATTCTACCTTATTCCCATTTTTTCCATTGATATTCTGATCTTTTGTTCTAACAGATGAATTTTATCAAGAACTATGAAATACTTTCTTGGTAATTTAACTGGTATAGTTCTGAATCTATAAATTGATTGAGGTAATACTTTTAAATTACTTCAATTATTCAATCCAAATATAAGCAGCAAAAAAAAAACTCTAATCACATTGTTTTCATTTGCTTACCATATTTTATAATTATATTTGTACTTCTTAAGAGCATATAGGCATATTATTATGTATTTTATGCATTTTGCATTTATTTTGAAGAAAATCTCATCACATTATTTTATTATATATTACCAATATCATCACTGATATTGTTGTTGACTTATAGAAATGCTGGTGATTTGGTGAATGTATTTTTTTGAATACTTATCCATTAGAAAAACCTATAGAAAAAAAGAAAAAAGAAAAAGCTATAGAATCAGTTAAAAAAAAAAAAACTAAAACCATCATTTCTTCAGCAAATAAGGATAATTTTGCCTTCTCTGATATTTTTGCTTTTCATGCCTTTCCCTTTTTGTCTCATCTATAACTAACATTTTTAGATTTATGCCAAATAATGATGGGAAGAAAGTACATTCTTGCTCTAACATTTATTGAAAACAATTTTAGTGTTTTGCAAATGCAAATACTAGCTTTTGGTTTTAGAAAAACTTTTTTCATATTAAAAATTATCCTATGCCTTGTAAAGATTTTTAAATTGTTTTTGTATAATTTCAGTATTTTAAAAAAATCTTCTAATTTATTTATGTCATTTTGGAGATTTTTAAAGTAGGATTATGTTATGTATTCTTAATTTTGAATCATTCTTATATCCCCTAATATAATTCCAAGTTGTTCAAAGTGGATAGATTATATACATACATATGTATGTAGCTACATTATTTTATCAAGTTGTTTTAAAATTTATGTCAGTATGATACAAATGATCTTATAGTGATCAAATAAGAGATCTTATCATCCCTTCTGTGCTTTGTTTGGTAAAGAACTCTATAAACAGCAAAGCTGTGAAAGGGAACATATCCACTTTGAGTTTATTTTATTTGGAATAAGAAGTTGGTTTAAACCTAAATAGCTTCACTTTTTTTTTTACTTTTCCTAGTAGTAATCATATAGTGAATGCTTCCTTAGTTAATTTATGTTCTCAAATTTGTTTTTAAGTTCAATTATTTTTTTTTACTTTTCTTTATCTAGTTCATTCCCCTTATCTATTTTTCTATTCTAATTAGTATCAAATAATCTCAATGTTTACTGTTTTTGTGATATAATTTTAAGTATAGAAGTATCATTCTGTTTTCATTTCTTCTCTTTTGCTGAATTAAAAGTCTTAAAACATGAACAAAACATTTTTTTAATAAAGCTTTTTATTTGCAAAACATATGAGTGACTTTTCAACCTTGACCTTTGCAAAAAAAAAAAAAAAAACTTTTTTTTCCAAAGCTTTTCCTTTCCCTCCCCCCACCCCCCACCCCTAGATGACA
>JAJPUD010012378.1:16759-43414 GCA_023553655.1 Myrmecobius fasciatus | reverse complement strand
AAGGTAGGGAAAGAGAAAAGAAGGATTTATTAAGTTTTTACTCTGTGCTAGACATTATGCCAAGCATTTTATAAATATTATCTCATTAGGTCATCACAACAACCCTGGTAAGAAGATTCTAATTTACAATTGAAGAAAGTGAAGCAAAAAGAAGGCAAGTGACTTGTTCAACATCACCCAGCTAGTAAATGTCTGTAACCAGATTTTATTTAAGGTCCTCTTGAACTAAGATTCTATCCATTTGTCACCTTAATGTTAGGAAATTCTAGTTGCCCTCTAGACCATGTGAAAACTGATTTTGTGACAATAGATTTCATGAAAACACCTCCCCCAATACAGTCTGCCCAGAAAAATGCTATTGTTATAAATGCATAGCCTCTCCATCTGTTCTGACTGCCTCTCCATTAAAAGAAAATACCTGGGAATGGAGGAAAGGAATGGTACTCCAGTTTCTTGCTCCCACTCTGGGCATCTTAAATGAAATGTAAACATATGCACATATGCATATACACACAGGGATATTTATTTATACTTAATTTAATATATATTGCTGTAATCTATGTCTTCTCTGTTTCAATGCAAATAGCACTGAATGTGGAGCAAAGGATCTGATTTCAAGTCTTGCCTTTCCCAGTTATTGTTTATATGACTGTTCTGTAGTGAAAATAGTGATACATTTGGACTCAGAGGATCTGAATTCAAATCCCAGCTCTTATCATTTATTACTTAGCTGGCTTTCAGCAAATCACTTGGTTTCTCTGGATTTCAGTTTATTAATCTGCAAAAGAGAGGAGTTAAATGAAATGACTACAATTGTCTCTTTTGGTCCTCAATTTATGTATGATATTATGAACCTAAGAAAACATTAGGACCCTCATTCCCATGCTTTATAATTCTAGATAAGAATATGAATAGAAGATGACAGTGTTTTCTCCTTGTGGAAATCTTAGTTATACAGAATATAGTAGGGATGAGAGAAAAAGCAGGGGGAGGAGGAAGGTGGAGAAGGAAGGAGGGAAGGAGGAGACAGAGTGGAAAGCTAAGAACAGGAGAAAAAGGGAGGAAAGAAGGAAAGAAGAGAGAGGAATAGAAGAAAAAGAGAAAGAAAAAGAATGAGAGAGAGGAGAGGAAAAGCAAGAGAAATGGGGGAGGGACAGAGGGACAGAGGGAGGGAGGAAGAAAAGAGGCAGGGAGGAAAAGGGAGGGAAGAGGAGAGGGAGGGAGGGAGAGGGAGGAGAAAAAGGGAAGAGAAAGGGAAGGAGAGAGAAAGAGGGAGAGAGAAAAAGAAAGAAGGGAGAGAGGAGGATATAGAAAGAGAGAGAAAGGCTAGAAACAGGAGGAGAAAGAAATGGAAAAAGAGGAAGAAAGGAAAATAAAAAGAAAGGAAGGAGGAGAGACAGAGAGAGAGAGAAGAGAAAGAGAAAGAGACAGAAACAAAGGAAGAGAAAGAGAGGGGGAGAAAGAAAGGGAAAGAGAAAGGAAGAAAGAAAGAAAAAGGATAAAGAGGGAGGGAGGGGTGACAGGGAGAAAGGCTAGGTACAAGAGCAAGAAGGAAGAAAAAAAGGGAGAGGGAAAAGAGAGATAAAGAGGAGGGAGGGAGGGAGTGAAGGAGAAAGGGAGAGCGAAAAGTGAGAAGTAGGTACAAAAAGAACTGAACTTGGAATAGAAAGTCAGAAAAACCTGAGTTCAGGTCCTACCTCATAAATTTACCAGATGTGACCCTGAGAAATTTATTTATTCTCAACCTCTCTTTTCTCATCTATAAAATGGGGACACCTACATCACAAATTTGTTCTGAGGATCAAATGACATAACATTTATATAGTGGTTTAAAAACCATATAAATCCTAAGAATCTCTTTTATTTATTTATTTTTTGACCAAAAGAATGATAGAGTGATATCCCACCCTCATGGAGACCAGACATGCTCCAATATTGAGCAGAACAAACTTAACTTGAATATTGATGATAGATGCGTGTTATTTTACTCTCTGGGAACCAAATTCCAATACAAACATTAGAAGCCACTGGACTGTTTCTAGTAAAAGCAGAAGCCAGAATAAAGCATAAATCTTGGAAGCTCTTATAAAGAATGCCCTTAACATTGGTATATGAAGGAAGCAGCCACTGCAATTGTTGGAAACTAGATCAAAAAGTGTCCTAGAAACAATTCTGACACATCTTTTCCATGAAGCCAGTGGTCATGAGAGCAAAAAGTCTGGAGAGAAACAAAAACAAAATAACCTTTCTTGTTTGCATCTGTATATAACAAGAAAATAAATTCAATTCACCTCACCAAGTATTTGTGTGATCCTGGGCAAGAATCTGCCAGTACTGGGGCTGGTACAATTTGCAGAAGTATTGACCTGTATTGGTGGAGGGAATTTCCTCCTCTGAGAGTTCTCCATTACTCAAATTGCAAGTCTAGTAATTATAACCTATATCCAAAGATTAGGCATTTTTGACTTCTATGCATTTCTATAATTCTCATGAAATAAAACCTTTCTGTGGTACATTCTATAGAACTTCCCTTCTTAGTCAGATGGGTTGTAATCTATGGTAGGAGTTTCTCCTGCTAAAGAAATCACAGATTTTGAAGAGAAAAATAAAAATTGTTCTTAAGATATGATGAATTGAATTGGATGAAATGAGTTTATTTTCAAGAATTTACAATATAATTTTTATATAGTAAAGCTACTTTGACAGAGTCAAAGGTTTAATGATAGAAGATACCTTTGTCAAGACTTCTTCTTTTGCAAATCAGGTGGTTCAAGCTCAGAAAATAAGTGTTTTGCCCAAGATTACACACAAAATAATAAAATTCCAGTAATTGAAACCAGGATCTTTTGACTCTGGCCAAATGCACAGACTAGAACAAATATCTCTTGGGAAGACATAGATTAGTACCTATCCATAATTTAGCAAGCCAACTATTCATTAAGGTATAGTTTAAAAAAAAACTGACCTTTAAAGACCTTTTAGAACAGTTACAGAAGAACACTCAATGGTGCTCTTTGGAATACTTTTACAATTCTAATTTAAAATGTGTGAACAATATAATTAGAAAGCAGCATTGATCCTTTTGCAAGAGTTCACAAGCTGAAGTTTCTGATGAAAATGTATTCTACTATCGTGGCTTCCATAATCATAATCTGAAAGTCTCTGGTAAATCATTGAATGGATTTCCATCAAATAATAAGAGCTTCTTTGCTTTTCAGATTTTAAAATCTGTCAGACAATTTCCTCAAGATGATCCTTCTTGGTAGATAGTGCAAGTATCACACGATCAGAATTTGGGAATTACAAGGGATCTCACCTGCCATCTAGCCCAACTCATGCATGAGAAAAATCACTATTTTGCAGGTGAGGATTAGAGAGATGACCAGTTGTGATGTGATCAATTATACAATTAGATTCCCTAACTCCAAGTTCAGTAATCATTCTACTTATTACCCTACAATCTAAATTACTTTTTTATAATTTTTTAACTTAATTTAATTTTTTAATTGAAGCTTTTTATTTTTGAAATACATACATGGATAATTTTCGACATTCACTCTTTCAAAACCTTATGTTCTAATTTTTCCCCTCCCCACTCCTTTCCCCAGTGGGAAGTGATCCAATATATGTTGAATATGTGCAATTCCTCTATACATATTTCCAGAAATATCATACTGCTCCAGAAAAATCAGATCAAAAAGGAAAAAAATGAGAAAGAAAATAAAATGCAAGAAAATAACCGCAAAAGAGTGAAAATAAATATATTGTAGTTCACATTCAGTTCCCACTGTCCTCTCTCTGGGTGCAGATGGCTCTCTTCATCACAAGAGCATTGGAATTGATCTGAATCACCTTGTTGACAAGAGTCAGGTTCATCAGAATTGATCATTGTATAATTTTGCTGTTGCTGTACATAATGATCTCCTGGTTCTGTTCATTTCACTTAGCATCAGTTCTTGTAAATCTCTCCAGGCCTCTCTGAAATCATCCTGCTGGTTATTTCTTACAAAACAATAATATTCCATGACATTTATATACCATAATTTATTTAATCATTCTCCAATTGATGAGCATCCACTTAATTTCCAGTTTCTAGCCACTACAAAAAGGGCTGCCACAAACATCTTTGCACAAGTAGGTTCCTTTCCCTCATTTAAAATCTCTTTGGGATATAACCCCAATAGAAACATTGCTGGATCAAAGGATATACACAGTTTGATAGCCCTTTGGGCATAGTTCCAGATTGCTCTCTAGAATGGTTGAATCACTTCACAACTCCACCAACAATGTATTAGTGTCCCAGTTTTCCCACATCCCTCCCACATTTGTCATTATCTTTTCTTGTCATTTTAGTCAATCTGAGAGGTGTGTAGTGGTACCTCAGAGTTGTCTTGATTTGCATTTCTCTAATCAATAGTGATTTAGAGCACTTTTCCATATGACTAGAAATGGTTTTAGTTTCTTCATCTGAAAATTGCCTGTTCATATCCTTTGACTATTTATCAACTGAAGAATGGCTTCAATTCTTATAAATTTGAGTCAATTCTCTATATACTTTAGAAATGAGGCCTCTATTAGAATCCTTGAATCTAATCTAAATTTCTTTTTTCTTTGTGAAAGGAAGTGATTACTACTTTCCTCTGTGCATATCGCTGAGGTTGGAGAAGCATTCAGTTGCTAGGTTATTATGGCTCTGCTGAGAGTCTGGAGAGGTTAGAGAATCCAGCCAATTCTTCCCTCCCAAAAATGAGCACGAGCACTGCTATTTCTTTGTGTTAAGTGGGGCAGGATTAGTACTCTTGAGGAAGTCTTACCTGTTATTAGGTGCATGGAAATAAGATATTTAGAGGGGAGAAATCATTTAAATGTAGAAGGCTCCAATTTTTTCATGAATATTAAAATTTAAATATTGCAGTGTCTAAATTTAAAATGAGCATCCCCCATAGACCAAGAAAGAAACTGAAACATATTACAAATAAGGAAATAGGAAGGAAGAGACAGGCATGTGCAGAATACTTGATGGTGCATCAAATACTTGATGGTATTCTGCACATGCCTGTCTCTTCCTTCCTATGTACAACTAAAAAAAATGAAATGATTATGCAGTAAAAGCACCGTTCATTCCGTTTTTAAGAGAAAGCACACTGGGTAGATACCCTTCATATAGGGAGGCACAGGGAAAAGGTCACCTAGGATGGAATAAAAAAGATAAATCACAATCTGCTGTTGAAGGAAATACTTGAATTTGTGAAATTGTACATCAACTGGAAATGTTAAGGGGAATACTCATTCCATCATCATTTGATCTAGGTCATTTTTGAGGTCCTATGTTTCAATTCCATTGCTTTTGTGTAAATGGAAGGTATTGGCTTTTAGAAAGCATAGTGGAATGGTGGCATAAGTATCTATATGGTATAGGGACTGTACTTTGATTTCATTAAAATAAATTCCAGGATGAAGAAATTCCCTTTCCCAATGCAATTGACATCTTCCATGTAATTTAGAATCTTAGCTCCTTAGACAAGTAAGAGATTAAATTATTTTCCCACAATCATATAATTGTTTGCATATTTTCTCTTCTATTAGACTGAGTTTTTTGAGAATAGGTAAAGATTTGTTTGTTTGGGGAACATTTCCTTTTATCCTTAGAAGAATGCTTGATATATAGGAGGTGCTTGATAAAGGCTAGTTAGACTGATTATTCTCTTCTTAGATATTCATTCTGTTGGATAATTTCTGTAAG
Source organism: Myrmecobius fasciatus (assembly GCA_023553655.1). Classification (NCBI taxonomy): domain Eukaryota; kingdom Metazoa; phylum Chordata; class Mammalia; order Dasyuromorphia; family Myrmecobiidae; genus Myrmecobius; species Myrmecobius fasciatus. The sequence continues at coordinate 37,671 of JAJPUD010012378.1, read as the reverse complement.
GTGTATATACATATGTTTGTGAAAATCTGGTCAATGGATATTCTTCATCCCTTTAGTCTTTCCTGTGTGAATATATAGAGCAACTTCGTTTGCACAATTTACAAAGCTCTTCCAAGAGGGTCTCCAATGTCCTGGGGCTTAATGTAAACAATGCAAATTTGTCTGCACACAAGAAGACATGGAGAACTTTATTATCCACTAGAAATTTCTCCCCACCCATTCCCAATCCCTCTATGCTGGGTTGTCTCCATTGCAATAGCTAAGGCTTCTGGAAAGCATACATTTTCCTGATTTATGCGTTCCTTGATGTCACATCATTGAACAGAGCTATTTTAGCTATTTTATGTTCCAAGAAATCTTGAATAGTCTTGACATATGGATTGGAAAGGCAGATTGTAAAAAAAAAGCATTAATATGGAATTTTTCCCCTTACTGAGTCAAATGCTTTCTCAAAATCAACAGATAATAAGCATGAGATCTTTTTTATATGTGAGATAATTAAGATGTGATCCATCATTGACTATCTTGGTGCATGTTTCCTACTACTCTCCTGATTGAATTCACAGAGGGCCCTCATAAAGATATTATATATGGAGAGGTTGTGCATATGTCATAAATTGATATTTTTCTGGGTTACTTTTATTTGGAATCAGTAAGGTCTGATTTGTTTTTATAACTTTTGCATCATTCTCTCCCTTATATATGTCGTTCCTTTATTGCCCTCACAAATGCATGGGATCCAGCATAGATCTCTTTACTCTGTGCCTGATTAGCCTGCTTTTCCTAACCAGATTCTCTTTAGTGTCATTTTGATTTCCTCTACAAGCATCTTATGGAGTATGGTCCCAAGCCCAGTTATTGTGGTTTCCCTCTTTTTGAAGGACAAAACTGCTGTAATATGTTTTTCACAAATCATTTCCATGTTTCTTCTGTTTTTAGTACTCTTTCTGTTTTCTTCCTTGACTGCCCTTGGGATGACTTTCCTTAGTTGAGTTTCTTGCCAAGCTTTCTTTAGACTTCTGGTTTCACCCTCCACTGCTTCTTCTGGCTTTATGGAATGATACTGCTCATAATTATCTTTCATTTTTCTACATGAATTTTTTAATAGATGAGCTTATGTTCCAAACCTTTGGCATCCATCTTTGTCTGGCAAATAAGTCAAATGTTTTACCAATTAATTTATATTGATTTAATTTCTGGATGAAATCATGATGGTGTTGACAACATCTGTTGGTAGACCTATCCTACTACTTATGGGATCTTAGAATGACAGAACTTTAGAGCTCTAACAGGTCATATAATTACCTAGTTTAAATCTTTTATTTTACAGATGAGTAAATTGAGGCCAAAGCAGGTAAAGTATCTTGTCCAAGGTCTCAAAAACAGTGATAGAGTCAAGGATTAACTAACTAGAACACCTAATGTCTTCGATGTTGCTTGAGTGTTTTTTTTTTTCATTGTACCATGCTACCATCTAAGATTATATAAAATTCCTGTGAAATCCTTTTAAATCAAAACCTCTTTGGGACCAAATAATGATGATTTGGGCTTTCCTAAATTTTGTAGAGAAAAGCATTGAATTTAAATTATGTAAATGAAATATACAGTGACCTATATTGCCTGCTCTTTGAATACTTATTTAATTTCATTTTGTCTGATTTCTTATGGGAGCACATGAAAGAAAATCTGAAACTGTCTGACTACAGAATCCTGTCTGTTTCTTTGAATCATGCAATAGATGAAAAATAAAAATTGGCAATGTATTTAAGCTTATGTTCTGAAGAGACAAGAATCTTTTGTAAAAAATAAGAAGATTGAAAATTAATAGCAATAATTACTCAAAGATGTATTCATTTTTCAATAAATCAAGTACTCTAATGTTCATAAAATTGTGCCTGATGCAATAAAGATACAAATATGTTTTCTTGTTGTCATAGAGCTTACAGTCTAGCTGAAGAAGATACAAATGTAGATAATTATGATAGCCAATATTGCATTACAAATGATTTAAAAAGGGACAAAAATAATTTGTGAGATGGGACAAGTTGTTATAGATTGGAGGAGGGATGAATCTTATCTTTGCTTTTCTGTTGCTATACATGATCTGTCTAGCGAGTTCTTAAGTTGGTCTCAGGAATCAGTCTTCACCAAGGAAGAAAAAAGTATAAGGTCTATTATTCCTTATCCCCAACATTAAGATATATAGATAAAGCTCAAGGCTAAAAAACACAACTTGGTATTGGTATTACTTATGTGGTTAAGAGAAAATTTGGAGATATATGAGAAAACTTTGCTTATCTAAGTATGCTTAATTTTACTGCCCTTATGTATGACACTCCAAGATGCTAAAAGAGATTAGCCACATGATGATGTAAGAATCACTATAAATTTTTGTGACTTGAGATATAAAAGTTCTCCAACATTCAAAAAAAAAAAAGATGGACGTGATTCCTCATCTGATAGTTTTTATACTTGAGCCTACCAGTAAATTATGCAATGGTTCAAGTCTTGTGGCTTGAGTGTCCCCTGTGCCAACTAAGTCTCAAGAGCAGTTGCAATGTCTTTTAAAGAAAAACTAACCTAATTTTCATGGGACAGATCTTTAGGATATTGTTTTGATGGTACATTAATTGATCAGCTAACAAGCAAATTCCATAGGCATAGTACATCTTAATATCATTATGATATTTGACAAAGTCTCTCATATCCTCTTAAATAAAATGGAAAAATGCAGTTTATATTATTTTTAATTGCATTCTTTCCTGGATGATTCAAAAAAAGAGATTAAAAAAAACAATAACAATTCATAATTCCATAATATTTTATGGTTTAGAAAACTCTTCCCTCACAATAATCTAGGAAGCAGGCAATACAAATACTAGCAATTCATTTTGCAGTGGAGGATAGTGAGTTCCAGTGAAATCAAGTGACTATCCAAGCTCACAGTGCTAAAGTTAGGGTTATAATTGAGATGTCTTGACTCCAGTGCTTTTTCTACTACACTATGCTATTTCTCCAACCTATTGATTAATGGATTAATATCAACCTAGCTGGAAATCTCTGGTGAATTTTTTGCTTGACCTCTATTTTCTTCAGTATTTTCACAAATGACATGAATGAAGGCAACGAAGGTACACATAGGCAACTTCTAGATGACTCTAAGATGAAAGAATGGACTCATTAAGTCAAGAGTTTAAAGTTTCTTAGCTTGTTCAAATGCTAAAATGAAACCAACAATTTTAATAGGATGAACATAAAGTTCCACACTTGGACTCAAAAAATATCAGTTGTACAAGAACAGAATAGGACAAACTTGGCTTTATGACAGTTCAAATGAAAAAAAAAACCAGTGGTTTTAGGGGGCTATAAGCTCAACGTAAGTCAATAATGTGACATGGTAAAGCAAACTTTGACTGTATTAATAGAAGCACTTATGTCTACATTGGAAGAGAGGATATCCCTATGAAATCCACTGTAGTCTGTGTTAGTCAAACCACATATGCAGTTTTTTGTTTGGTCCTGGGTGTCACATTTTAATATGATATGGGGAAAGTAGAATGTACATGAAAAGTCTTAACTGTCAGGTATCATCTATTAGTTTATTTTGAAAGTCCTCATGAATACGGAAACATCTCACTTTCTCTCTTCATGTTCCCAAAAGACTGACAAAATGTATTTTATTTATTCTATATAATTCTTTCTAGGAAGAATGGCAGACTTGCCAGAATTCTTTCCTCAAAGGTACCAAATATATACAGTTGTTATTTCAGTAAACTCAAAACAGATTTTTGCATTGACCTGGCTATGAAATAACAGCTATTCACAAATACATCAGTGATGTGAGGTCTTTTTTCATTGCTTTTGCAAGGCTATCTAGCAAAAATCAGTCTGGCAGATCAAATGATGTATTATGGTTTTGATTATAGAAGTTGCCCCATACTCACTGGTTGACCTTAAATAACCATTTCCAGTATCCACGTCACCATTTTGATTGATATCAAATGGAATTGGTGATACTTCTTATCTCTTAAGAATGTTTGCCATAAAGAGAAGATCTATAGATGAAGGTGCTCTGTGAAGATATGTCATTATTATCCTCCATAGATTTTTACTGGGACTATATTTCAAGGAAAGACCTAACATTTAAAGTAGAGATTGACATAACATGAACAGAAATTGATTATGCATAGACAACCATTTATTGAGCAACTCAATTCTAAGATTGTTCTTACTTTCAAGGTTATAAAAATGTAACTCTCAATTACATGAAATCATTGAGCTATTGTTTGCACAAAATTTTGTTTAATAAATCATATTAGGGAAGCAAATCTAAGGACTATATAGGCAGGAATCAGAGAAATAAATGGGAAAATTCAGAAATTTGAGATATCAACCTGTTAATTTTAATAATTAGGTAGATATGAGATACTTATTTTTGAGGTTCTCGTAGTTCCATAGCTTTGTTTTGTTTTTTTAAGTTGACAATTTTCCTGTGTGAAACAATATGGTATATTGGATAAAGAGCTATATTTGGAACTAGGAAAACCTGGGTTAAGTCTTGCCTCTGTCCCATACTAGCTACGTGACTCTGAATAAGTAGATTAACTTCTTAATACTCTAGGCAACTTTATAGGACAATAAGTTACATGAAAAACATCAGCCTACATGAGTAAAAAGAATTTCCTCACCCTGAACTTTCCTATGCCAATGGAAACGATCCATTACACTTAGTAATATTCTCACTACACTGATTCTGCTGATAACTTAAAGTTTGCAAAATATTTTGTTTACATTACCTCATTTTAGACTCACAACAATCTTGGGGGGTAATTTATAATGGTATTACTATCTCCATTTTGTAAACAAGAAAATGAGATTTTAACATATCTGGATGACTTGCCCATGGTCATCAAAGAAAGACGACTTCAAAGCTAGCTTTTTCTAATACTAAATCCAGTGTTTTCCTCATCTCAGCCCTTTAAGGGAGGTAATATAAAATGCTATTATCTCCACTTTGCAGATGAAGAAAATGTCTCAGAAAGGATTAAGTAGGTTCACACAGCATGGAAGTATTTTGGTCAAATAGAATTCTCACAAATAAGATAATCAAAGCTAGACTTTAGTCCATACTTGTATATGTAGGTGTGTCTGTCTTTCAAAATCTACCAAACAAGAAAGTATTTCTTCTCATTTAAAGGGCTGCAGTATGTCAGAAAGCGAAAGCTGTTCTGGAAGTTGGCTAGAAGTTATGGGTTTTTTTTTTTTTTTAATGACCTAGCTAAACAGTAAGAGAACACTAAACAAAAACACCTGGTCTGCTTGACTTCACTCCGAAAGTTCAAAGCTCTTTACAAATATTTGGCTGGGTCTTATGGTGAATAAACTACTTCCTGAAGGTTCTGCTCGCATAGGAAGGTTAATTAACTCTTTCAGGACACTAGGGCATCATTAGGGCACCATTTCATTATTGCATAGCATCAATGACTTTTAACATTGTAAAAATGGAAGCAGGAAAATGAGCATAAACCCCGAGGCTCAAAAACTGAAATTAACCTGAACTGTGAGCAAGTAAGAATTTCAATAAAAATGGAAACTACAATTCACAAAAGGTGCTGACCTTTTTAGGCCTCTGACATTGCTATCAGTTCAAATCAACAAACATTTATTAAACACTTAGTTGGCCAGAGAATATACTGTTGAGGGGAAAAAGACATTACATTAAAGTAATTCTTGGATCCTACTCTTTTAGGTACAGTAAGTTAAAGAAGTAAATTGACATCATCATTTTTACCATCATCATCATCAGTACTACTGATCAGGTTTGCTAAAAGCTTTCCATATATCATCTCATTTATCATTACAACAACTCTGTAAGGCAGGGCCATTTTTATAGTATTGTCCTAATTTTATAGATGAGAAAACTGAGCTTGAGAAAGATTAAATGATCAGTGTCTGAGGCAAAATTTGAATTCAGCTCTTATTGATTCCATAATAGCCACTCTAACAGCTGTATCCCCTCAGCTATCTTATTACAATGAATCATCTGTGAGTAAAAGGTAGGTTAACATATAGTAGCCTGATTTTTTTTAATCAGATATATTTTAGAATAGATTTACCTGAATTGTACATAGCTATTTGCATGTTGTCTTCCCTATTAAATTATGAGCTTTTATTTCTATTTCTTGCATTTAGCTCAGGATTCAGCACATAGTAAGTGTTGAATAAATTCTTGTTGATGAACTGACTAGGTGATAGATTCACCCTCAAATAAATTCACATATCGTAGATTATGTATTGTAAATAAATTTATGTATATGGAGATTGTCCAGTTGTGGATAGAGGATTAGACTTGGTAGTGGGAAATCCAGGATTTAAATCCTTCCTTTTACACATAACTAGCCGAGGGAAGCTTTAGGGTAAATCAGTTGTATTAAGCCGCTCCTCAGACTTTCTTTACTAAATCATAGTAGGATTGAACTCTGGGTTAGTGGAACAAACTTCCAGCAGCACAAGCTGATGAAATAAGATTCTTCAAATATTTAAATAACAAAACCTTCTTTGATTTCATTCTGGAAACTAAGATCAAATATTATGGAAACAATGTAAATTCACTGAAATTAATAAATTAACTAAGATATTGTGTGTTGTATTTAAATAATAACAATAATAAAATATACTGTAGATGCTCAATAAATTGGAAATTGTGAATTTTCCTACTTTCCATCAATTTAAGAAGTGGATCATTATAACTCCTTCTCAATGTTAGTTTTAAAACTGGTAAGCTCTCATAAACACCTTTTTTCTTCTTAACCCCAAGTGTTTGGCTTCTGTTACTACTCATCTACTGAAACTATTCCCCTGAAGGTCATTTATGACCTCATTATTGACCAATCTGATGGCTCTCTTCCAATTCTCATCCTTTCTCTGCATATTACACATTTCATCATTTATTTTTTCTTAAGATTCTCACTTCTCTTAGCTTTGGTGACTCTGAAGTAGGTGGATTTTCCTTCTCTATCTTGATGAGCCTGACTGGTTCCTCTTCCCCCATCTTTCCCTTGGCTGTAACAGCCTACCAAAGCTTGTCCCTCTGCTCTTTCTTTCTATAATCTTTTGCTACTATTCTCCCCCCTTCTGCCTTTATGATTCCAAAGTAAGTCTGGCAATTGTCTAGCTGCTTGGATACGTGTAGACAGCCAGGCCAGAATATCTAGACTCCAAGGTGAATGTTTTTTGGTTTGGTGACCCAATTTGACTGTTTTCACTATCCTTGCTGGCTGGATCATTGCCATTACTCTACTTTAGTTCATTCTTTGTGGATCCCTCTTCCCTTAGAGGATTCCGTTTTTCCTTTTAAAATTTGGTATTCTCTATTTGCTTATTCAATGAAATATATAATTTTCAAATCTGGGAGGTGCTATGTAACAAGTATGATAGATTCTCTCCAGCTGCCCCTTTCAACCTGTGGCCCAGATCCAGAGTCCTGCCTTTAGAGAAAGTGATTCTTGGGTTGTTTGTATGTAGAGCCATAAAGATGGAAAAATGGAGTGGCTTGGAAAGTCTGAGTCCTTGTTTGAATACTCAGCAACAGATCCCATTTGACAAGTACCTTTAGTCTAAAAGATCACTGTTAGCTATGTCAACAAGGTTGTTGTAATGGATGCTAAATTAACTCTTGTCTAGACTGTTCCTTCCATAGCTTCTCTCTAACCTGTCACAAAATCTCAAGAATCAAGAGCAAAGATGGATTTAGTCCTTACTGGCATCACAGATCAACCATAACCAGTGGAATATAACCTAAAGCTAGAATGATCCCCTGAAAAAAGGCAGAAAATTAGGAGGTCCATTGTCTTCAGCTTTTTTGTAACCTGGGCTTGACTTTTGGTTTATTTTACACAAAAACTCCTGGGTGTGAGAGCTAATGACTCACAATCTTGGAAGATTCCTTATGGCCTAACTCTATGTACTTTCCCAGCCCCAGGCTGGTAATCTATCATCACCTTCCCCAGCCAGACTCATCCTTGGAGATTGCCCTACAACCTTCCCATCCTGGGTAGAGGTCAGCTTTCAATTCCACCTCTATCCTTCTGTTAACTTTGCAGTAGATAGACTTTGGACTTGGAATTGGGAAACTCTGAGTTCAAATTTGCCAGCTGTGACCCAGAGCAAGTTATTACTTAATCATTCAAACTCATTATCCTCAGCAAAATGGGAATGGCAGAACTCACCTCACAGTGCTATTGTGAGGATCAAATGAGATAACATATATAAAGTACTTTGCAAACCTTAAAGTATTATATTGTTGTTATATATGTTGTTCTTGTTGTTTTTACTACTATTATCTCCATTTGGCTTTTGCCTTTCTGAAAGAAAACTCTAAATATCCAAAGTGAACCATCACATTTTGTGACTGGGTCTGAATTTATTGGCCAGTCCCAAAGCAAACATAATTCTCCTTGGGGCATCAAAGATAATCTCTCTGTAAATGCTACTGGTAGTCTAGAGGGGGTTTGTTTTCTGATCGTCAAGTGACAATCTGGCAATTATAAAATGTTTTAAAGCAACATTTATTTTCGTACATTAGGGATGGAGTCAGAGAGAAGGGATGGTCCATTCTCTTTTCTTTATTTTTCAAATGGAAAGCTTTTAAATACTCAGAAAAAAATAAAGAGCTATATAATATGGAAATGATGGCATGGATATAAATAGACTAAGAGCTTTATTGAAGAAATTAAGCCCATATAGCACATAACTTCCAAATATTCAGTCCCTGGAAAAAAAATGAAATAAAATGGAAATACCAAGACCAGAATTTGAGACCCAAATTCTGGTAATGGCTCTACCTCTTACTTGATGATTTTCAAAGTATATTCTGAGAACCTCTTGAGGAGCCCTGAGACTGTTTTGAGGGTCTATGACATCAAAATTTCTTTATAATAATATTAAGGTATTTAATTTATAATATAATAAATATCAATAAATATAACCCACATAAAAAAGTTCTTTAGTGGGATCCTCAAGTTTTTTAAGAATCCAAATGAATCCAGAGACTAAAAGCTAGGAGAATGATTGTTCTAATTTAGTGAGTTACCTTGCACAATTAATCTCAGCATAATGTTTTTCAGTTTCCTCATCTGCTTAGACTAGATGATATCCAAAAATCTCTCCTCATCCTTTCAATCCATGAACCTCGATGGTTAGAAACTGAGGTAAAGTATTAAGACATCTAGACTCAGAGATAAGAGATCTGAATTTTAGGTGTTCTATTAACTATATGATGTTGGATAGCTTATGGTCCTTCTTTGGGTCTCAGTTTCCTCATCTATAAAATGAAGGACATGGATTGAACTTCAAAGAGCCCTCCTATTGCTAATGGTCTATGAACCTTCATCCTGTATCTGTATCTCCACTCCTGCCTGACTTGAGCTTCAGTCATATCATCAGTTGTGTACATTGAACATTTCCCTTTAGATAACTTGCCATCACCCCCAATTTAGCATATCTATATCCAAATTCATAGTTCTTTTCTTTCTCTTCTTCCTCCCCTGACTTCATATCTGTCCTCAGACACTTACTAAATTGTGACCCTACAGAAGGCACTAAACCTATATCTTGGAACTATAAAATAGGAATTATAACAACTGCTACCTTCCAGGATTGTTGTGAGAATCAAAAAACGTTATATTTATAAATCACTTTGTATTGTATATGGCAACATATTAGCCACTTAAATGCTTTCCCCCTTTCATTCCTCCCTTTCTTCTCTTTGAGTCATTTTTTACTTTACTCAAAGAGTAATCATTAATAAAATATCAGTTTAGTTGGAGACTTTCAATGGAGTATCCCAGGAGTCTGTCTGGTCCTGTACTATTCATTAATATTGTCAATAATTGGGCAAGGGCACAGATGACATATTTATCCAATTTACAGACAACATAAAGATTGGATGGATAGATAAGGCATTGGAGGACATTCAGGACTCAAACAGATCGTAATAGCTAAGAGTATTAATCTAAATCTTATAAAGCAAAATTCAGTAGAGGTGAATGTGTAACCTTAAACTTGGTTTTAAAATATCAAATATCTGAGCACAGAAATATAAGATATCTTGAGGAGGTGTGGTTTGAGAGTGATTTGAAAAGAATATAGTTGATTTAGTGGATTGCTAGCTTATAATTGAAGCAATGTGATATATAGCCAAAGAAGGTAATGAAACTTTGGACTACATTAGCAGAGACATAATTTCCAAGAATCTGGAATAGATAGTCCTTCTGTACTCTGACCTGGCCAGACACAACTGAAGTATTGTGTTTTAAGTTCTGCGCAACACTGTGTGCAGTGGAAGAACATTGATTAGAAAGCCCAAAGAAATACAACCACTATGGTTGTACTCAAAGCCTCAGGTCAATATGATATCAAAAAAGATTAAAGAAACTGGTATTATTTATCCTGGAGGAGAGAAGATTTATGAGACATAGTGACTGTCTTCAAATATTTGAAAATGTTTCATGTGCAAGAGAGATTACATTTGTTCTTTTGACCACAGGAGAAAAGAATCAAGAGCAATGAGTGAAAATTGTAAATAATTACATCTGGGCTTGATATCAGGAAAAGCTTTCTAACAACAGTTGCTCTCCATAAGTAGTATGGAGCTTCCTTGGGAAGGAGCAAGATCACCTTTCTGGAGGTCTTTGATCAGAAATTGAATGATACTTCTGTAATAGTAAGGATTATCTTTCAGATATGAATTGGACCAAGTGGTCATTGAAATTACTTCTATATCTATAGTTCTGTGATTCTGTCTCTTTCCTATACTTCTAAATTATCCCCTGAAAAAACTTTTAAATGTCTCTAGCCTTTTCAATTTCTCTTTATTTCTATGGCTATTATTTTATACTTCATACATAATCTTTATCACCTCACATATGGATCACTATAAAAACCTCTTGCTTTTTCCCTAAAAGGAATTGGCTCTTCCCTAACCAACTCATCCTTCATATCATGAATGTTTTAATTTTTTTTAAAAATAATTTATCCATCATAACACTTCCCTATTTAAGTATTCTTGATGGCTTTGCATTTTTATCAAATCAAATTTCAATTCCTCAATCTGACTTTCAAGACCCTCCAAATTCTGACTCACTTTTAGCTACATCATCTTATTTTCCACTAGTGTCCAGCATATACCTTTGTCTCTAGACACTCTAGTTCCTGACAATTTTCCCTTCCTCCTAAAGCCACAATATTTCTTCTTTCCATAACTATAATTATGAGATTTCCCTTAACCAGCAGTCTTCCTCAGTTCTTTCCAAATGCTACTCATCTTTCAATGTACATCTTAAGGCACAATGCCTCCATGAAGCTTTCTCCAACCATTCTAGCCCACATTTACCTCTCCTTTGAATTTTTTTTGAAATTGTCAGTGTTCAAGCATATTTTAGTGTTTAGTATTTGACATTTTCATGTATGAGTTTTTGCTTTTCCAAGTATATCCATTCTTGAAGGTAAGAATGTTTTATATAGAGAGAGAAAGATATAGATATAGATATATCTATCTACTTATAGATATACATATATATAAATTATCCACAAGGACTAGGAAAGTATTAGTTACTTAATAAAAATGTTAATTAACTATTTGATTAAGGCTTTCAATTTCTGAGTTCTTTTTTATTCTCAAAGGAAAATGATTATTTTAAAAGATTTTTTACATTATTTTCTACTTTGAAAGTTAACAGAAAGGAATAAAAGATAAATTTTGATAGGGAAGTAAAAATGATGGAAAGGATTTAGACTCTAGACTGTAGAATACTATACAAGGAGGAAGACCTTTGTGAAATCACAGAATCATGAGACTTTAGAGTTTGGAGGTATTTCAGTCGTCTTCTAGTCTAATCTATATTTTAAAAAAATCCCTTTTAAAATATCACCAAGTGGCCATCCAGTGTCCCCAGACTTTTTGGAGCTTATATTCTACTAGAGAAAACAGAAACACAATAAAAATTTACAGCTCTCCCTTCTCTCTATTGTTATCTTGATTCTATATACTCCCCAAACCATCTTATCTCTTCTTTAATCCTTCTCTTTTCCCTAATATCATTTTCCGGAAAACAGCAGAAGCAGCAGCAGCAACCCTTTTTTTTTTGTTTGTTTGTTTTTTTGTTTTGATTTGTTTTGTTTTTTGTTTTTTTGTTTTGTTTTTTTTTTGTCATCATGCTTTTTCCCTCCAGCCTCAACTCATTCTGAAATTGACTCTCTTCTTGAAAGTTTATGCTTCTTTCCTCATCCTTAGTTTACATCTTCATGAATTGATTTTTTTAAATCCACTTAATAGGTAACTTCTGTCTGTAAAGCCACTTTGGCATGTTCTGAGAAGTCTTGTTTTTTCTTCTTATTCATACTGTTTGCCTCTGTCTTCAAGTTTTCATCCTTAAATGCCAGTCCTCCTGAGTCAACATCCATTGTTGAGGATTAGTTCACAGGATTCTACCTGCTCTTCATCTAAACTCTTTGAAATCTGTTTTCTCCAAATCTAAATTTCATAGCAGGATAAATCCAAATTTCCTCTCCTCTCTCACAAAATCTAGGAGGGAATTGTCATTTTCTCCAGGGCTACCATCATTTTTAAACTCAGTAACCATCTTCCCCTTTTTAAAGAGAATAAGATCCAGAATAGAATTCTTCATTGTCTGGTTCCTTTGCCTTTTGAAGGATGACATTATCACTAAGGCAAGTGAAAAAATTGTTAGCTGTTCTGCTTTGAACACAAAGAGAATCATAATTAAAGGATAGGCAATTAAAGCACACCAGCGCCTATCAGTATTACATCATCTGATTTTACTAGGAGTGTAATATATTTTCCAAATCCTTCATCTATTTCCATTTCCATTAAGATTAAAAAGCCAAAAAAAAAGTCAATTCCATTTATACATTCAAACTTCTTTACATTGGCTGGCTCTGGGAAGTTAGAGAATAGCAGAAGATTCTTGAACTCCAAAAAGAAAGGGAAGGAAAAAAAGCCATAGAGAAGGAGAAGACTAGGGTGTGTTTTGTAGACTGTTATCCCCATTCCCTGGCTGTCTGAACTGGTTCTCATGGCATTTGTTCTTTTCATTCAGATTATAATCATCTCTTTTTCACTGACTCTTCTATAGCTGCTTAAGTAGTTCCCTACCATTTATCACTCATGTCTGGCCAGCCCTTTGAAGTTGAGCTGCATCAAAAATATCTTTGATATTGGAGGAAGGGCTGCAAACCACAACTTCAGTGCTAATGAGCTTGTATTGTTATATGATTTTATAGGTTGTAGATGTCAGTGATAAAATTTCTCAAAAGCAGGAGGCCTAAAATTTGTCCTCATCTACTGACTATACATGAGTGACCCTTACTCCCAAGAGCCTTACTTGGTGCCAAATTGTCACCATGCTCCTAAAATCCTTATTTGTTGTCTTGACTTGGATTTTGTTTCAACTAGAGTCATTTGGGCTACAATCTGGCAATAGTTGTAAAGGAATGTAGCATCTAAGGGGTGTCTATGGAATAAAGAAATCTAGTAAGTATTTGTCATATATATTTAGCATGTATTAGATTACCTGTCATCTAGGGGTGGGGGTGGGGGAAGGGAAAAGCTTGGAACAAAAAAAAAGTTTTGCAAAGGTCAATGTAGAAAAATCACTCATATGTTTTGTAAATAAAAAATGTTTAATAAAAAAAAGAGATCTAGTAACTAAAGTAGCCTTCTTAGAAGTTCTAGGTGGCCAGGGAGAATTTTTGATTGCAAATGGGACTCAGATGTGCTCATGGTCTTAGCCTTCTTCAACCTTATCACCAGTTTATGTCACTGAATTTAACTGCAAACATGGTCCATTCTCTTTCTGGCCTTATTTCGTGGGCATCTTCAAGCTTCTCTGCCTTTGTTAGTATCAGTTTGGAGGCATTATAATGGATTTATCATAGCATTAGTATTACTTGAAAACTGAGACTCAGTCTTCTTATCATTGCTATTTCAATGACCTCAGAATTACTTTGAGGAACAAATGAAATAATAAATGAAAAGACTTTGAAAATCTTAAATCTGTACAGAAAAGTCAGCTTTATTTTTTATTTAGTATAAGATTCATAGGTGCTAGTTTAGTATGTCAACAGTTAGAAATTTTTTGGAAATTAAGTCCACTTCCCTCACTTTTCAGATTAGGAAAATGAGTCCCAGAATGATTTGGTCCGGTGTTAACGGCAGAATCAAGATTAGAATCAAATCTCCTAGCTTCAATACAAAACATGATTTTTTTGGCACTAAATCTATTATTTCTCTAATATGTTCTCCCTTGCAGTAGTACTTTGTGAATGTTTCTGGGAGGCATTAAGTTACTTAGCTATATATCAGAAGTACTACATGGATCTAGGCCATCTTGAATCCAACATTAATGCTTTATCCAGTAGGCCATGCTGCCTCATAGGAATGGTATAATTAGAAATGTTGTTTAAAAATACAATTTTTAATTATAGTTGAAAGTAAAAGATGATTTTTGTTTTCCAGTTCAAGAAAGCTAAACAAACAGGCATTCATTAAGCATGTTTGAAATACTAAATCAAAGCACAGGTAATGTTATGTTAAATAAATGGGAAGCTCTCAACTTTACCTCTTTGTGTTTCTCTTTTTAGCTCAGAGAGAAGGTGAATGTTGCCCTCTACAGCCTTTTTTTAAAAACTCACCATTTCTAGTCTCCTATAGCCTCCCACAGGCTAAGCACATTGCTCAGCAAACTGGGAAACATGATGGATGCTTCAGCATACATATGAGTACATCTATTTTTAAAATAATGAGCTCTGTGTGAACAGTAAAGTTTGATGATTTTCATTTTTCATCAGGCTTTACCCAGCCTGTCTTCTATCTCTTAAAGGTGAGAGTGATGTTCAAGGTATGCTGTTGATATATTCTGTTAACACTTAAAATTGCAAGGCTTAAACATTCCTCTCCCCTCCATCTCCCTTGTTAGCAGCTGCCATCTCACAAGGGAAAAGGCATAAGCATTTCTTACTTATATGCTACCTTCAGTAAAGCTGTAGGTTTTTGCCTTTATAAAACAATGCCCTCAATCTTCTAAGGACTTTGTCTATATGCTGGAAATACAAGGATAGTGCCAGTTTATTCTAGTCTGCACTAATACTTATGTCTTGCTGCATGTGAGATAGATTTGAAATAGACCCAATTTAAAAGTAATTCCATTTGATTACAAGTGATTCATCTCAATTTTAAGGATAAGTGATCTCTGCTATAATATGCTATTGAAATACTTTAAGAAAGTCCTTTATCTGTGATGGACCTTTTGTGAAGTGCATGAAAAGGTCAGAGACAAAACAAGCCGAGCTCTTCTATCCCCTTTTCACCTCTTGATCACTTTTATTTTCCTCCTTTCATATCTACCTTTCTTCCCATTTAACCAGAGAATTAACAGACAAAACTTGAAATGGTCAAGTCAGAATAGGGCTGATATGGACCAAGAGATCAATCAATGAAACAATATGTACTGAACAACTATAGAACACATAGATCTGTATTAAGTAAAGGTGAGCAAAAAAAAAAAAAGTAATATGTTTGGTCCAAAGAGGTCCATCACTATGGCCCATGTGCTTTTTGTTCAAGACTTATAATACATTTGAGAGACTGCTTGCCTCAGAAGGTTATAGTAAAAGGATCTTATCATCATGCTCTTCTCTACCTATGAATTGAAAGATTGCAATAAAATCACTAAATATTAAATCTGAGAGCACTAAATGTGAAGTCAGAAAATACCAAATTCAAATTTGACCTCTGAAACTTACTAGCAGTATGACTTTGAGCATATTTAACCCCTCTTAACCTCAATTTCTTTATTTGTAAAATTTAGATTATAATTACACTTCCACACAAGGTTGTTGCAAGGATCAAATGAGGTAACGTTATTATTGTTATTGTTCATCCTTCATTCTCAAAGAAGACCAATATATCAGGAAAGTGTTGTCTTGGCTTGCAAGTGAATTGTATTTAAGAAATGCAGAGCTGTGCAAAGTCACCAGCTTTGCTATCTCCTCAAATTATCCCAGACTAGCGACAAGACTTAGGTCAAGATGACTGCAATGGCCCTAGATGCAGTAGGAGACCTTGGCCTTTCTAAGCTAAGGTTTTTCCCAGGTCTCAATTTGTCTTATACAATGCCCATTCAGTAAAGGCTGGGTAAGAATTGAGTAAGAGATGGTCTGTTTTGCCTTCATTAGAGAATCAGTGAGAAAGGGAAAGATTCAGAGTTTCTGGCCAGCACAATGCTTTCCAAACATTAAAGTTCTAAATAAATGATTGTTATCCATTTAGGGATTTAAGAGGTGTGAGACACTCTTAAATTGATTAATTGTTTTAGAATTGATTAATAGTTTTAGAATTATAAAGGACCCTCATTTTATAGATCATGAAAATGAAACTCAGAATTAAGTGATTTGTCTAATGTCACACAGCAAATGAGAGACAGTATAAAAATTACTCACATTGTGCGTGTCTTTTAAATCATGATTCCAAAATTAGTAATCATATAGGAGAAACAGATTGTACATATTCATTACTATCAGGTGTCATATAGAAGAACCCATTCCCAATCCACTGACCAGCAAGGAAGACTTTCCTGCTGGTAGCATTTTTACCCCTTTCACACACACACACACACACACACACACATACACACCCCTGTTATGTTCCTGTAAATAATTTATTAATCACAGGTGGTACAATTTGGTTCCTTTGGCAATTTGTGTGCTGCCATTGTACCAAGGTTTCATAGAAGGGACAACTCTACAACTCAATAATGGCCCAGGGTACAGTGTCATTTAGTGGAATTTTTGTAGGTTTAAGGTAAAAAGGACTCCACCAAATAGAGAATCTATTGCCTATTCTATTTGAACCACACCACTGCTGCTACCTGGTTTCACTTTATACAAATGTTCCTGAAAAAGTAATTAAATTTATGTGTGGGAGAAGGAAAGGGGAGAGATTCAGCAAGGGAATAGGCAAAAGATCTATGTTTTTTTTTCCAATATGGGGGAACTCCTGTTGTGGGACTCAGTGTTCTAATACAGTGGCTAGCTTCCTGTGACTTAGTAGCTATATAGGGGATTACTTGAGTCACATTGTAAGTAAGTGAATTGCTCAACATCACAGAGCTATTAATGTTGAGGAGTAACTTAAATTCAAATCTTTCTGATACCAAATCTCAATACACTCTTTACTTTTCCATTTATTCTCAGTATAGACAAATTAAATTGTATTTTAAATTCCTTATGGAATATCACTATTTAAAGAAATATAATAGCAAGCTTTTAATAAGCTCATTTTCCAAGGATTTAAAGTCCTCTATATTTGGATCCAAACTACTTTTCTAGCTGAAAAAGTTGTTTTCTTTCTCATACATTAATTGAATTACAAGGCATCGACTGTTCTCTACCTAAATCTATTTTCTCCCATATCTGTGCCTTTACTTAAATTGCCCTCTATAGCTGGAATGGATTCCCAACATTCCAAATCTATCACTAAAGTACCTCCCTTACATCAAAGGCCAAGTGCTGTCTTCTTCATTCACCTTTTCCCCATGAAATAACCCCTTAAACTCTAACCTTTTTCCTACTATTTGCATGAATCCCTCCCATTCACCTATCATCATGTGAAATGAAATAATCTTAATTAACCAGGACCTCAATGACAATATTCTCTAGAAGAGTCCTCACTAAAGCATAATCAACAAATGGTTTTCCAGTCTCTTCTTGAATGATGGGGAATCCACTACTTTTCAAGACAGTCTATCCCACTTACAAATAGCTCAAATTATTAGGAAGTTTTTCCACAATACTATATTTACTTCTATAACTCCCATTCACTGTGCTTGGTTCTTTTCTCTGGCATCCAACAGAATAAGTCTGTCTAGTTCCTTTTCCAGAAGGTAGATTTTCTAATATTTGAAAATTTCTAATTCAATCTAGTACAATAAACATTTATTAAATATCTGTGCCAACCATATTCTAAAAAAATTTAATTGACAGTTCCTGCCCTCCAGGAGTTTACAATCTAAGTAAAGTAAGAGACATCATAGGGAAAATATAGAATTCCCAGTGGGTAACGTTAGTCTTTGCCTCTGTAGGAAAAATATCCCAGATTCTTCTAACTGATCCTTATAAAACATGCTCAAGGCCTTTTACTATCTTGATTGCTTGGGATACTTTTCATCTTATTAATGACCTTCCTGAATAGTGATATCCAGAGATGAATCCAGTGCTCCAGAACAGATGTGATTTGACCACAACAGACCTTAATTCAACATTCTTCCAATTTCAGTGCACAGCCCACCAAATCAAGGTATCATAGCTTTATAACTAATAAACACATCACAGATCATCTAGTCTACCCCTCTCCTGATTTTACAGAAAATGAACCTGAAGTCTAGACAGGGAATGTCACACTGATTAATATTAAGTAGCAAAGCCAGAATTCAGAAAAAAAGAACTTCATTTCCATCATCTTATATTCTTTTTTTTTTAAGTAAAAAAAATGGAATTTTTACCTCAAAGTTCTCATGAACAAGTTAGCCACTACTTTAAGGGGTAAAATTGCAATTCTGACCAACAGAAAAATAAATAAATCTTAGAAGCAAAAAGGACTTGTAGGGGCGTTTAAGGGGCACAAGGCCTACAGAAACTATTCTCATCTGAGACCACCTTCTTGTCAGATTCTGAACTATGAAAGATTCTCATTTCAGCTTTTTAACCTTTAGAAGAGCAAAAGCAGGAAGAAGAAATAGCTAAAGGGAGCTCTCTATTCATACTCTGAGCAAAACTAAAATGCAGCAGCTTCTTTGTTTTCAGGATTAGTAAGATTTCAAATAGCTGTAGAACTAAATTTACAGAGAAAAGAAGTTACTTGAAAGGTAATTCAAGAAGGAAAAGTAACATGAGCACCAATTATTTCATTGCTGTATAAATGTTGCATGCCTTTACAAGCCTTATACCATTGGACTTAGCTTCTCTATAGCAAGGAGTCAAATTTCCAGATCTTCAGTGAATGGGTCCAAGTGAGTATCCATGGGATTCATTCTTTCTCAACTCCAAGAAGAAAACAAAGTGGTAAAGGCCAGGTACCTGCATATTACTACTTCCAGGACTACTTGTTAATTGTTGTTTAGTCATTTTACTTGAGAAAATCATTAATGCTATTTGCCTCAGTTTCCTCATCTATAAAATGAACTGGAGAAGGAAATGGCAAACCACTTTTTCCAAGAAAACCCCAAATAGAGTCATGTAGAGTTGGAAGTGACTGAAAAACAACTAAACAACAACTTAGGCAAGAACCAAATGTTTATTGACTATCTCAGAAAGACCCTTTGTCTTACCCAATCACCCAACTAATAAGTGTCCAGAAGTAGGATTTGAATGTAGATCTTCTGATAGCAAACCTAGTCCTACATAAATGTCAGATTTTTATTGTTAATAAGAAAATAGGTAAAAAGTGTTTTTTAATAGCCCTGACAGGGAAATCTATGATCTTTAAATCCCACATCTCCTTCTGCTTTTTTTTTTCTTTTTTCCATTCTAATCCCCATTCTTATTTCTTCCCTTGTCGAAGAAAGCTTTGGTCTATATTCTAATTTCCTTTTCCCAACATTTGGAACTTGTGTCTAAAACTTGAAATTTGGGCTGAGGCTTTGATCTCTTATCCTCAATGGGTTGAGGAGCAATTTGAACTATTAGAAAGAGAATTTTAGATTTGAAGATAGAGGGCCAACACTCATATTCCCACCATATAACTTATTGATTAGGTATGAACATAAACAAATAATTTACTTTCCCTGGGTCTTAGTTTTCTTATTTGTGAAACGAGAGAATTGGTTGAGATGGCTTCTAAGGCTGCTTCCAGCTCTAAATGGATGAACCAATAAATAATAATAACTAACTTCTACATAGCACTTTAAAATCTCATTTGATTATCAGCACAATTCTACAAGATAAATACTATAGGTATTATTTTAAAGATGAGGAAAACATGACTCAGGTTATATGTCTTACCCATAGTTGTACAGCTAATAAGTATCAAGCCTAGCTCCATTTCCATCATATTGCAATTCTTCTCAATGAAGCAGAGTAATTAATTCCCTTAGTTAGGGTGAGAGATGGGGCTGCCTTATTATAATGAAGCATATTTTGAGTACCCATCATCTGATTGTGGTTACTAATAACCAACTACTAGAAAACTGGAATCTGCTGTCTCCTGCTATCTAGTTGCTTCAGCCCCCCAAATTTAATGCCATAAAATCAGTTTCCTATTTTTTCAGTCCTTGATTTTACAACTGATCCTAGGCATGTGCGAATCTCAAAACTTCAGAATAGTAAGGAATCATCTAGCTCAACTTATAATATTCCCTAAACAAAAATCCTTTCAACTGCTCAAATAGCTTTTGAGTGAAGACTTTCAGGTCTTCTCCCTTAAACCTGTAACTTCCAAAGGAAGCCCACTGCACTTTCAAACAGCTCTAATTTTGGAAGGTTTGGGGAATTGTGTTGGAATTTTGTTGTTGTTTCTCTCTCCCATCAAACCTATATCTGCTTCTCTTGCTTTATCAGTGTGAAGATCATAGTAATTTATAATCATTTATCTGAATTGTTTATCATATGTACCTAATCATCAGGAGAGAAGGAGATGTTTATACATGCCATTAAGCATGTCGATTTAACTTTGTTGCAAATTTTATTTGATAGCAACACTAACTTCTTCATTTATACTCGATATTCATAGTTTGTTGCTTGTAGAAGATGGTGATGTGTTCACAAGTTAAAAATAATTAGAGCAAATATTACAGAAGAAGCAGCCCTATATACTTTGAATTAGGATTAGATGAAGGAGA
>JAJPUD010012378.1:0-16749 GCA_023553655.1 Myrmecobius fasciatus | reverse complement strand
TCTCTGAGCTACTGCCACCTGGCAGTCTGTGCCTTTTGGCATCCTTACATGGCACTTGAAGTTTCAGTTGAACGCCAGGGAGATCCTGGATAAAGTTAGAGGAAATGAAGGTATAAACACTCCTACTCCTGGCTCTTAAAAAAATATAAAGAAGGAAAGAAAGAAACCACTTAAAAATATTTCTTTTTGCCTGGGGTGGGGATAAAGGAACTTCTCTGTGTAGGTGATTCAGCTAAATCAAGGTCTCAAGAAAGGCAGTGGAGGAGCCCAAGAAAGGTATTGGAAGGCAGTTCTAACTAGGAAGTTTCTAATAATGAAATTGCCTGTCTTTCACAACATGTATTAGAGGTCTGTTGAGCAGCACACTATGCTTTGTGATTGGGGAATTCTAAAAGAAGATATAAAGATACCAGTACCCAGTACCCAAGAACTTCAGAGAAATATAGAAATGTGGGTGAATTCCCTGGCAAATGGACAAATCCAATTCAATCTATTTTAGTCATTCCTTTGTTTTTTTGTTATATTTTGTCACCTGCTACTAAACAAATATAAATTCAAACTTTAAAAATATATATATATATTTACATGAATTATTAATTGGATGGAATGAATGACTACATTGTAGAGAGTACTGTATTTGGAGTTAGGATATCTAGGTTAAAGTCTTGATCCTGTTGTTTATGAGATTATTTTGGACAAGTCATTTGTTATATTTCTTTGAGATTGAATTTCCATTGTATAGAATTGAAAGTGTTTGAATAGTTAAACCCAATGATCTGTAAGCTCTAACATTCTTTGATTTTATGATTCCAGATAAATTTCTAAGTATATTCATGGAGATTAGAATCATAAAAATGGGAATGAGTGATTGGATTTGTTAAAATTGGCACATAGGGATCCTATGTGAAGGTGAAGGAAATTATTTTGATTAACTTTTATTTCAACCTGGCAGTATGGTTTTTCCTAGTGTTATTTTCTTCAATGCAATAATAATCTGAAACTTTACCCATGTGGATACTATCTACACAGAGTTTTTATCTATTTGATAACAACCCCTCTGTAACTTAGTAAATGGTTTTCAAGAATTGCCATAGTTAAAAACAAAACAAAATAAAAAAAAAACAATTCCTTCTGTGATGCTACCAGTGTGATAGTGCTCCTCTAGAACTTCCCTAGTCTTAAAATGACAGATATGAACTCTCTCCCTACAAGGTTCACAGATTCATTTAGTCCAGATTGGCAGGACCTGCTAGAGTTTGTAGCCTACTGGCATAGATGTCAAGGACTTAAAATCACCATCATTCCAATAACAGACATCAGAGTTGGATGTTAGCAAAAGTCATTGTTTCTATGCCTTTGAAAACCAAGACCAGACCCATTACAGTCAAATGAAATGAACCATTCCAGAAATACTAAGTGTCAGGTTCTGAGTTCCAGCTCTATCACTTAACTTCCCCCAACTCTGGAACTTCTTTCAAAAAAAAAAAAAAAGAAAGAAAAAAAAAGAAAAAAGAAAGAAAGAAAGAAAAGAAATATGTCTTGAAGGAAGTTTAAGAGATCATTAAGTCTGACCAAAAATGTTTGATTTATAGTCAAAATTTCTTGGTTCAAATACCAGCTCAATTACTACCTGAATAATTCCCTTAATCTCCATTTCCTCAATTAAAAAAATGGATCAAATGACCTAAGCCCTGGTCATCTCTGCATTTGTGATCATTTCTTTCTATTGAGTAAGTTATGGAACCCAGAAAGGTGGATTAATGTGACCAAGGTCACATGATAAGTTAATGAAACAGCTGGGGCTAAAATCTAGGTCTCTGATTCAATCTAGTGCTTCCCATCTACCTTACTGCCTCAATCCATACTCCACCAATGTCATAGGTATATTTTGAAGATCAAATGGGATCATGTAGGCAAAAGTGCTTTGTAAGGAAGGTATCTTTATCTCCAGGAGGGATTAATGAGGTAATGAGATTAGTTCTACTCCCACACAAGGAAGTCAGTCTCACCCTTTACAACCATACCTAGAAAAGGCAGCATCCACTGGGGACTTAAAAGCAATTGAATATTTACAGGGAGGAAGCTGAACACTCCAAAAGGTTAATGGAAGAATTGCCTAGATTGTAGGTGGGCTCTCCCCTATAAGCTCAGGAGAATGTGACAGCAGGTATTTTGTTAGCAATTGCATTTACCATAGCAACAGCCACATTCCATGTTCATTCTGTGATAGAAAGAAGAGCACACTTAATGAATGCTTTCTTTCTTTCTTTTTTTTTTTTTTTCTTCCTTAAGAGGCTCGGCTCAGGAGCCACAGTCAAAATAAAATATTCTGTACTCTTCTCTTAGCTCAAGTAAATCCACCTGATGAGAAGAGATTTTCTTTATTTATGGGAAATGCCCTTAGACTTTGAAAACTGTAGAAGCTAAAACTGATATTTAGGGGATTTGAAAATAACATAGCCCTACTTTCTCTTTTCAAATCTTCCGAAGTTTTGATGCCATGTATCAAGTAGTTAATCAGCAAACATTTGTTAAATACCTACTAAGTGCTATGTAACATTAATCATTTAATAAGTACCTACTATGTGCTAAACTCTGTGCTAATAAAGACTGGGGATACAAAAAGAGGCAAAAGACTCACTGAACTCAAGGAATGCACAATCTAATAGACTGGGAAAATATAGAGAATAAACAAGCTTACATTATTACATTACGCATTATTGTGTATTATGCATTATATTACATTACATTCTAATGGGGGAGGAAGAAAGTATAACAAAAAGAAATTCATATTTAGAGCATTTAACCTCATTCTTCCATAGTGAGTCTGGCTCCATCTCTCCTTCAGGTTCTAGAGGTACCTTCTGAAGGATTAAAGTGTCATTTCTCCAATAATACTGGCTCAAGTCACCATTCCAGTGAGATTTGCCCTACCATTAGTTGCCAGTGATCAAAGTCTCCAATTCCATTAAACCAATTAAAACTGATTAGCTTTATCAAAGGAATTTTTACTTTGAAGCTAAGCAACAACAGAATTACAAATGCTTCTGTTCTGTTCCCCTAGAAAAATTGTGAACCTACTCTCCTCTCTGCAACATTGGTCCTTGGGCGAGAAGGGGTTCAGATTTGAAACAGTTTTTAAATAGCATTAGTCTTACCATATTCATGTCCAAATGTGATATTGCTGCTAGATGAGCCTTTGATGTGTACTTCTGGGCTGAATCCCAAAGTTTGTTCCTTGCTTCTTGGAACCACAAAACTAGATTTGATGATTTCAAAACCCAGCACAAACTCCATTTCTACACCTCCTTGTGACCTTCTTACTTCACCTTGCAAAATTCATGAGGTTGTAGTCTTCAATCTCCTTCTGCTAAAACAAAAGAACAAACTCCTAGGCAAAAAGCAAATACTTGTATCCACGGGATACATGTCAGTCTTGGAAAGGGAAGGGTCTGTCTCTTTACATTGTCTCTCTTCTTTAACAAGAATACTATCCAACAAGAATTTAACTGAAGAGAAAAAAAAAGTTTTGGTCAATTGATCTGAATCAACCCAGTTCTGGCTACATGCTAGTCAACATTCTATCTCTTAATCATATGATTATCAGATTGGAACCAGTTGCAGCATGTCTATATATGTATCTAAATCTCTTCAAGGCACTACCATAATAAATCATCACACCTCTCTAGAAGCAGGCTAAAGAGACCATTGTACTTAAGAATGAATGACAACCATTGAGCACTATGTTCATACCTGTAAGCACTAAAGCGATTGAGCCCTTTATAAATATAAAAGGAAAAAATACAAACTTATACATACAGATGTGTACAAAATAATTAACTGCAACATAATCTAGGAAGGAGGACACTGGCAGTTGTAGTGATCAGAAAAGGCTTCATACAGAAGATTGTGCTTGAGCTCCATCTTAAAGGAGAAAGAAAGGAGCAAATTCCATACAGATGAAATACTCATGGAGAAGGGTGATGGAATATCCTTTGTGAAGAGCAGAGAAAAAAGCCAGAGTAACTGGATTAAACATTATCAGAGGAGGAGTAATGTACTACAAAGCTGAAAAAAATAAATTGGGGCAAGGTTGTGAAGGCCACAAAAGGTGAAAATGATAGAGCAAAAAATAAGTAGCTAGAAGAAATTTTTTTTAAATGCTAGAAGGCAGGAAAAAGATTTTTTTTTAAGCTAGAGGGATTCAAAAAAGCTTTGGGGAAAATATTGCTAACAGACATGGAAAATGGTTGTGGGACTGAAGATCTAGGTATAGTTAGCAATGTGAATAAAGGTAAAGAAATGGATAAAAATAACATATGCATATGTACATATATTTATATGTGTGTGCATAAACACATACATGCTATTGTTATGTATGCATGTATACATTGATAGCATAGATTTGGGGGTTATCCAAATGGAGGTGATAGTTGAAGCAGTGGGATTGGTTGTGAAAATCAGGAAGAAAAGTGGAAAGGTTTAAACAAAGAATTGAAATGTGTCTCTATATATGTGTTTGTGTTACATATACATGTGTATATGTATACACATATTTCTTTAAAAGAAAAGTACATGAGAAAGAATAATAGCCCACAAAGGATACAGGATCATCATCAGAGAAAAGAAAGGTGAGCATAATGACTGGAAGCAGTATGAAGAAGGAGGTGGGCAAATTTCCAACAAAGCAAATGGCAGAGAGAAGTCAAAGGGGTCATTGGTCAATAGAAAATCATTCTAAGAGGCCAGTGTTTTACAGTTAGAAGAGTAGGGGTTTGAGGAGGGGAAAAGGGATATGGCACAGGTAGATGAATTAACCTATTTTTTTAAAGGAAAAAAATCTGCATTTTTTCTTTAAAACAGGAATAGGAGAGACACTGAGTCACAACACCAAAATCTACTGAGAGTTAGAAGCAGCAGCTTGAGAAAGCTTACATCAATGGCCTTGATCCTCTCAGTGGGAAGCACCGAGATTGTGAGCGCAGATCAGGGATGGAAATTTGATGATAACAGCATGTGTCCCTGTTAGGACGTACGTTTCATATATTTTGAAGGCTATGGCAAATGCTATTATATGTCAACAAAATCTGTATGATTATTATTTTATGCTTGCAGGAAATACAGGAGAAGTAGCTTTATTAGACAGTTGACTTAATTATTTAATGAAACAAGAAAATTCAAATCTTATTTTTCAATTCCAGAGTCTCTTTCAACACTTAATTCCTTCCAGCACTTAGCCTAGGAGTAATTAGCATAGGTCCTGTGGCTCAGTAACTGCAATTGTTGATTTATGAGTCAAGGAACATTAGACAAGTTGAGTTTATTCCAATAGCCCTTCTTAGTAACTATTATCCAGAAAGCCATTTCAGCTAAAGCAAAACAAAACAAAAAAAAAAAAAAAAAAAAACAACATGGTGAAGCTCCCCTATTTTCCAGCTTGTCTCTTCCTTCTCTCTGCTGCACTGCTTGGCATGGTTCCCCTAGCAACATATTGAGTAGTGAAAGCTCAGGAATGAAATTAGGGAAAACAAATGGAGGATGGGGAAGTTACCAAAGAGAGACTTGAACAGCTGCAGCAACACCTTTGGGCCTCCTCCTGACATTTTGAGACCATCTCCTCACAGCTGAATGCTCTGTCCAGTATCTCCAGGGGAACATCCATCAAACAAACACATTTGGAGGACAAGCCCCATGGCAAATTTTCAAGGTTGCTATCTTCTAGTGATAGGTTCCTGACATGCAAAATAATATCCAGGGACTTTTCACACTGACAAAGGACCTAGCTTTCAGTAGCAAATATTGCATATCTCTCACAGTTAGTTTAATACTTCTCCTGAGTCCAGACCTACATAGCCAAGCAAATGGAAAAATAGAGCAAGTATACATTGAATGATAGCTAAGGATTGCCTGTTCCTGCTGCCAGAACTCTAACTAGCAACCCCAAAGTTGCAAAACTGACACAAGAAGCATCAAAAGCACACCCACAGCAACTTTTAAGACCAATTCATTTGGAGTGGGGATAGGTAACCTATGGAAGAGAACCAGAGATCTCATCCAGTTGTTGCATGGATCTCACCTGGTAAACATGGAGGAAGTAGGAGTAGAGAAAATGTCATTTCACATTTTAATTAATATTATGCAATCACCAATTAATACCTTCTACATCAGGCCTTCTGGATCCCACTCCCTTTTCCCCACAATAATCTGTCTTCCTACTGTAAAGTGATTTTGTCTATTTTTTGACATAATTATAGGTGTGCCTTTTGTCATCCCTGAGACAAAGTAAGTAAGCTTGGCAAAGAAGTAAGTAAATCAATAAGTAAGATGGCAAGGTGATATTTCATTATGTCTTTTTTTTTGCTGTTTGCTGAGGCAATTGAGGTTAAGTGACTTGCCCAGGATCACATAGCTAGGAAATGTTAAGTGTCTGAGACCAGATTTGAACCCAGGTCCTCCTGACTTCAGGGCTGGTGCTCTATCCACTTCACCACCTAGCTGCCCCTCATTATGTCTTTATAAGTCTGACACTTGGCATCATGTCTGGCAATAAGAAAGCATTTAATATGTGTTTTGGGGTGTCCATTTCCAACAAAAAAATCATTGAATTTACAACAAGCTCCCTCTCAAATAAGTCAAGCCCTGATTATGTTGCCTTTGGGCTTTCTTATCTCCTAAAAGGTCCCTGATCACCCTTGTTTCTCTTGGAGTTTTGTTCCCACTTAATACACCATGACAAAAGCACATTGATAGGAAAGTCAGAAAAAGACAATCCCCACTCATACATGCTGTATTGCATTAATTAGATGGTAATTTCACATTTTAATTAATTATTCATGCTAAATTGGTGCTAAACCCAGTTGTTTCTACTGGTTTAAGGAATGTGATTACCCTCTAAACTTTGGTGTCCTTGTATCAACTCCCTTTCTGCCTTTTATTGCTCAGCAAGTCGCCTGCATTCACCAAATAATTGCTTAGCCTTTGCAATGTTGACCTGGAGCATGCTCTACATGACTGCAGGAATCCCAAACACTTTAGTCTAAAATCTTGCTTTGAATAAATTATTTAGATTTTATCCAAATGCATTCCACATGGTGATAGTGGTAGCTTATGTGCATGAATGAATTATATAGAAATTTGCCTCCATTCTCCTTTGGTCAGTGGAGAGTTTCTAAAAATATCATTGCCCATTGAATAGACATATGCTCTGTGAATCCTTGAGGATTATTAGCTCCTCTCTCCCTTCTTCTTTTCCCTCCATCCTCTTAGACTACAATCTTCTTGACCCTCTCTTGATTTCCTTCTTTTTTTCTTTTTTTCCTCTTTTTCTTTTCCTACCTTCCACATCTCCCTTCCCCTCTTTTTTTCACTCTTCTCTCCTCCCAAAGAGGAAAATAGCTCTATTATAGCAGATTAGTGCCTTCTCTGTAACTTACAGTCTTAATTATCTGAGAAACCGCTTAAGTGGCTTGGCCAGGGTTATACATCCAGTTTGTAGCATACATGGTACTTAAAACTATCTTTTTTGACTCTTTTTGAGACCCCAGTCTTTTTTTCCCTATGTCAGATTATTTCCATGGTGGCTGTCATAACTTAAAACTACTCCAATAATTTAATGGATCTGTGATCTAAATGATATAAGTATATCCTGAAAAAAATACATATTAGCAGTGCCTACTAATTGTGTCACTGTTGTCTATGTTCTCCCCAAAGTCCATCTTGGGAGTCTACTATAGATGGCCCTTAAGGCCTCTCTTCTGTTCCCCTAAATATTGTGAAAATATAAATCAGTAGATCATGTGGACTTTTCTTCAATTCTTTGGTTCTGCTCTGTGCCTACATAGCTTCTTTTCCCCAAAATATTTTTTTTATTTTTATTTTCTGCTTAGGCAATTGAAGTTAAGTGACTTGCCCAGGGTCACACAGCTAGGGAATGTAAAGTGTCTGAGACCAGATTTGAACTCAGGTCCTCCTGACTTCAGGGCTGGTGCTCTATCCACTGTGCCACCTAGCTGCCCCCCAAAAATATTTTTAATGGACAGAGGTATGGACAGCTAGATGGTGCAGTGAATAGAGAACTGGCCCTGGAATCAGGAGGATCTAAGTTTGAATCCAACCTCAGACACTTAATATTTCCTAGCTGTGTTAACCCCAAATGTTTCTCAAAAAATAAAAAATAAACATAGGTATCAAAACTACAACTCTAACAAACTTTTTGAAATACAAAAAAATGTTCTTTTACTAACTATTTCTAAATTTTATATGTCTACCTTTATGATATTTGTACATAAAGATTTTATATATATGGAACATTTATGCATACACACACATTTTTCCCTTTGCCTAATGCTCATTCAGTGTAAAGATCCTGCCAAAAAATATTGTTGAGCTTCAGGCAATATGAGCAAGCTATTGTGTTCTGCGTGCTTCAGACTTCCATTGCATCCAGTGGGGATATATTAAATCTCTTTAAGTTAATGAGAGAAAAGCCAGTCTAAATCTGACCTCTCTCAGCTTTGATGTCTGAAAAAAAAAAGTATATTTTTTTTCATGGGATGGGTCAGACAACTTGCCTTGACATGACACAGTCTAACCAAAGACATCTACTAATCCAATATGTCAGACAACTTTAGTAGAAATTGACATGGGTACTTGTAAATTTACATTTGCCCAAAAGACTGCTTTTTCTCCTCTCTCATCATCCGTTCCAGTAGGGTCTGACTTCCAATATACCTTTTACTATACCTGATAAGATTCATGAAGAATATATTGCAAGTATGATGAATCTATGCTGAAAATGTCTTAATAAGAAAAGACTATATACCTAATTTGGGTAATCTCACAGAATGGTTCAACCACTTTCAAATAGGAAAAATATATAAAATAAGTATAGATATACACATATAATATATATGTATATGGCATAAATATTTTTGTAGGTGTGGAAACATAAAACAATAACTGATTAAAATATTCAAACCGGTCCTAGAGAATAGAATGGGTCAGTCAGTCAATAAATATTTAAGAGCCAAGCAAAGTGCCAGGAATTGGAGATACAAAAGAGGAAACAGTACTTGTCCTCAAGAAACTCATAGTTGAATGAGGGAGACAACCAACAAATTAATATGTACAATCAAGCTACATAAATATATGTATATGACAAATAGAAAATAATTAAGAGAAGGAAGACATAATTGAAGAGTTGGGAAAGACTTCTTATGTATATAGAAACTATATTGTACTTTGTCCCCTTGTCTGTCTCTTTGATGGCTTCATTAATGGAGACCTTAATCATTTTATCCTGTAAGCTTTCTATTAGATTATTTTCCAAATGCACATCCTAGGATTGTTACAATGATCTCCATGACAACTGTTTGGGGAAAATTCAATGCTCTTTAATAATAGAACTGTCAGAAGAAGAGACATTTCCCCAAGCATATTCAAAGAGCTGCTCTATGAAATAATGTTATTAATAAGTCATTAATATATTCATTTAATATGATCCAGTATATATGAGTGGAGATTGTCTTTTTCAACCATTCATATTAATGCGCTTTTGTGATGGTATATTAAGTGTTCACAAAACTCTAAAAGATGACAAGGGTGATCAGGGACCTTTCAGGAGATAAGAAAGAATCCAAATATTGCAATCAGGGTTTGGCTTTTTTGGGAGGGAGCTTCCTCCATACCCATCCCTGTGGTTGTAGATTCAGTGATTATTTGTTGGAAATTGACATCCAAAAACATTTATCCAATGATGACAGATGTTAAGGTTATAAAGACATAAAATGAAATATTTCCCTCCAACATGGGCTTACTTTCTCTCAGGAATGACAATAAGCACACATATAAATATGCCAAATAAATACAAGATTACATTACAGTAGAAATACATAGGTTCCTATGGGGAGAAGCAAGTGGGAGCAGAAAAAGCTTGAAGGTATTAGATGAACAGAACTTTGAAAGAAACTAAAGATTCCCTAACATGCAGGTTAAGAAGGGCAGCATTTTAGGAAAAAGGGAAGTTGATACAAAGTACAGAGCCAGGAGATGAAGTGTTCCAAGAGAAGAAAGAAAAAAGTCCATTTGATTGAAATGTGGGATGACGTGGGGTAATGAATATTACAAATAAACTGATAGAGGATTTTGTTTGTTTTTTCCTTAGAATTAATAGGAAACCCTTGGGTTTATTAAGTAACGCAGGTAATATAGGCAGACCTCTGTTTCAGGAATATCACTTTAAAAAGTATAGAAAGAATAAACTGTAGTAGGGAGATTATTAAGTTAGTAAAATTAAGAGGTGATAGTCTGAACTGGGTGGTGGCTATGTGAATAGAGAAAAAGGAAGTGCTGTGAAAAATATTGAGTAAACTAGATTTGGCAAATGTTTAGATATCAGAAGATGAGAAAGAGTGAAAATTGGAGGAAGACTATGAGGTTGTAAACTTACATGATTGATGGGAAAGCTTGAAAGAGGAATAGTTTTGGGGGGAATAATGAATTTTGTTTTGGACATATATTTTGAGGTGTTTGTGGCTCGTCAATTCAAAAATATCACAAGTAGTTTGTGGTGGGGAAATAGAAGTCAGGAGAATGGCCTAGATCAAGGTTCCTTAATCTAGGCTCCATGGGTCCACAAGAGGTTAGATTTTTTAAAAATATTTTAGAAGCATATTTTTATATGTTTGATTTCTTTTGTAATCCTATGTACTTTATTTGATGCATTTAGCAACATTATTCTGAGATATTTTGAAATCCAAAGATTTTCACATTCAAAGATTTTAGCAATCATCTCCATGGGACTGATAATAGAATCCCCATGGAAGCAGAAGAGTGAGATAATGAAGAGATGGGAGATAGGGTTAAAGAAAAGAGATTTGGGGCAAATCAACAGTTAAAAGGGCCTCCTTTTGGATGAAAAACTGGCAAGAGATAGTAAAATGCTGTTGTCAGATACTGAGTAGAAAACTCCCTCTCTAATGCAAAGCAATATCTTCTCTACAATTTACAATGTTAAAGGCTATAAAGTACTGAAAGGTTAAGTGATTTGAAAAGAGCCATGTAGTCACTAAGGGCCTGAGTCAAGGTTTAGTTTTAGGTTTTTCATTCTCCAAGGCCAGGGCTGATCAAGCCACCATCCAGTGCTATCTCTCATAGAGAAGAGAAATAACACTATAGCTTAAGAGATGATAGAATTGTGGTGTGTGTGTGTGTGTGTGTGTGTGTGTGTGTGTGTGTGTGTTTGGGATGGGAGAGATCGAGGGGGTTTGTGTAGATATCAAAGAAAGAACTGGCACACTAAGAAAAATTAAAGATTGGAATGATTCAAAGATGTAGTTCTTGCACAAGGTTTTGAAGAAGGAAATGGGCCTGACTAATTGGATAATCTGATGAAAGGCATTGACATTCCTGTGCCTGTTTCCTCATCTGTGAAATGGGATTTTTAGAGTTCTAATTTTTAGCTGGGAAATATTCTATAATAATAAAAGAACTTTAAGCTCTAAAGAAATATTTTGTTCGTGGTAAACTTAAACCATGAAAAGAGTATCGTTTGGGGAGATTTAGAAAAGAATATATGAATTTGTGCAAAGAAAAGCAGCAGCAGAGGGAAATGAGCTTTACTATGCCAATATGCTGTAACCTTTTCTTATAGCAATTTTTAGACAAAAGATTAAAGCCAAAAATAGAATTTTTTTATGTCCACAAAAAGTACCACTAACTGCACCCAAGAAACTCTCTCTTTGGGACATCATCAACTCCCTAGAAATCAATTTTCATCTCTATAATTTAACCTTTCTCAACTTCAATTTCCAAATCTGTAAAATGAGAATGATAGCATTAGCCATCTAAGGTTGTTGTGAGGATCAAACGTGATAGTATGTTTAAAGCATTTGTAAACTTTAGAAAAATATGCTTATGTTGTATGTGTATATTACTTATTAAATAAATATAAAATATATGTTAATTATTTAATGTAAATTGTGTGTATCATCTGGTATATGTATATAACATTAATTAATTATGAGGTATAATATATTCATTAATTAAATTAATTACATAATCTATATTACATACATATATTATTTTATATGTAATATAATATTATACACACATACATATACACAGCCCTGTTTTTTTTTTTCCCTGAAGCCTATTACCTCAGAATCAGTTTCTTTTTGGACTTTTGGCTGTCCCCAGCTATGTCAAAAACAAGTCACTATATTTCCCCCAAAATCCTCTTTCAAACTTCCCTTTTTATGTCAAAAGCTCTACCATCCTTCTGGCCTTCTAGGTTCACAACCTTAAAGCTTTTCTCGGCTCTTCATTTGTCAAGTCTTGCTCCACAAGTCTCCAGTCTGGATTTCCATTCTTCCATTTATACAGTCACCACCCTAGTTCAGCCCTCATCACTTTTTGCTATATTATTATAATATTATAATTATAATATAATTTGCTAAATTATTATTATAATTTGCTATGTTATTACTATAATATAATAATATTATTATAATATGACTATTATAGTATAATAAATATATAATTATAATTAGTACTATAATATTATTATATAAGGATTATTAATCCTTGTATTAAAAATACAAAACTTTTTTATTTGTCATTTTAAAGCCCTCCACTTCATAGCTCCAAACTACCTTTCCAGCCTTACACATTTGCCCATTCTCATACTTTTGATTCAGTCAAAACTTCCTTCTTAATGTTTCTCCCATGAGACATTTCATTCCCCTTCTCTGACTTGTGGAGATTGTCTCCCATTCCTGGAAAATTCTCATTTCTTACCTTCACCTCTGATAAACTCCTTAAAAGTAGAGACTCTCATTTTTATTTTTGTATTTTCAGGACCTATACCCATACCTGGCATATATGTTTGTGTGAGAAATCTGTCCAAAACTGGGTAGCCAAGGATTTTGGGAATTCCACACAGGCCTACTACTGGGAAAGCTGCAGGAGGAGTGGAAAATTTGGTGGAAGGGAGAGGGAAGGAATTTATCCCAATCTGTAATTAGTTGTTTCCTATTTTAACTTGTTATTCTTGCTAAACTCTGTTGTTTGGATCTTGCTGAAAGACCATATAAGTGCAATTGATGCTCTTTAAATATGGTTCTTAGGACCATGCCCCACATCATCCCATTCTTGTTACTCCCAAGGAAAGGCAAAGGTAACTACAAAAAGCTCATCTGCTAATTGGGCAGGACTTTCATGCCCATCTACATATGAAACTTTTTAGAGAAGTTATTTTTATAGAATAGCTCGTGCAAAAGCTTATCTCTGAATGAAAAAAAAATGTTGATATAGTAATGAGTTAAAAACAACATGACAAAGGGAAATTTTTGACAAGGGAAAGCACTTCTAAATTCCCTTCTACTAACAATTATAATCATTACTTTCCTAGAACATTGTGTTCAAATCTGATATCACCTACACTATTGTTGAAATGGTCCCTATCTGAATTAGAAGTCCCCAGGAAAAATGCCAAGTTAAGCTACTGCTTTGAGGGAATTTCTGGACGAACACATGTTTGGTGTATTTATAGGTTAAGAGGTTATTTCACAGGCACCTGTAGGCAGTTAAAAGGATAAGTAATTCAATCATAGCCCATTTAAAAAATAAATCCATTGATTGACTGGGGATTTGGGTGAGCTTTTGCATCTGGGGAAAGAAAGGGCAAAGAAAAAAAATCTTCATATTCATTCAAAATAAATCAGCTTTTTAATCTGGGATCAGAGTGGAATTTTCTATATAGAAGAGGGCTTGTAAACTGACAATATTTTCTTAGATCTGTCATTTTTAAATGGGTGGTTTATTTGAATAAGGCTGGAGTTGTATTCCTGGAAATATGAACTTCATTCAACACAGTGTCCTTGAAAACCTATAAAATTTCCCATAGGAACAACAACAACAAAAATCTCATAAGAATAAATGTCGAGGCAAGAAGGGTGTGGAGATAGTATTCTTTAAAGCAATATTCAAAATAGGCACCAGAACTGCTGAATGATGAAAAATGTAACAAAATATGATTTATGGTTGAGGTCAGGCAAAGTGTCCAACCTAGGACTTTCTGAAAATTTGATTTATACTGTTTTTGTTGTATTTGAGATTAGATTCAGGATGCTAAATTATCTGGAGGCTTTGATTAGGCTTGAAATTCTAAACTTGAGGATTCCTGAGAATTTGGCATTTATCTTTTCTCTGAGGGCTTCTTCAGACCTTAAGAAGATCTTTGGGGTCTTAGCCCCAAACTGTGCCCTAGGGATTGAAATAGTGCTCAACTTATTTTGTGTCATGTATCTTTTTGGCAAATTGGTTAAGGTTATAGTCTCTATCAAAATATCATTTTTAAATGCATAAAATATGTAGTGTTGCAAATGAAAGTACATTGAAATAATTTCAATTATATTGAAATAGTGATTTTTAAAAATTAAAGAAATTTATAGACCCAAGTTAAGAATCCTCAGACACATACACACATATATGGACAATCTCAGAAACCTCAACTCAAATAATGCTGAAATATTTCTTACAGTTTAATTCCTACAAATTATTTTCTTAATTTATGTTGGAAAAGGAGCTTGGCCTAGTGTTTAAAGGAATGTAGAAGCAGAAATATCAAATCCCTCCATTGACATCTATGTGCTGTCTGGCATTGGTCAAATTTCTTAATGTCTTGGAGCCCCACACAACTGTCTAAAACTCCAAATTCTGATCTGGTAGTCTGTAATCTAACAGCTGTATAGATGGAGGGTGTTTGCACACTGCAGAAATCTCAGATCAAGAAGTCCTTGACCTTATGGTTTTGTTTTGTGATTTTTAAAACATTTTCCTTTCTTCTTTGAAAAGAATCCTGTTAGTGATGGACCTAGAGGAGATGAAGAGATAAACTGGAATAATGGAGAAAACATTGACTTTGGAGTCAGAGAACCAGAATTTTAATCCCAAATTCGTTACTTGTTCTGGACAAGTTTTATCTTGGCCTTGTGGACCTCACTTTCACTATGTGTAAAATTAAGGATTTTAACTGTATGATGTGTATATATTAGATTATCTAGGATTATTGATAGTGAATCAAGTACTCCATAATTACACATTAGAGGATTTAGACATGAAAGTTTTCAGGTTAATAGACTGCCAATGATAAGACTATTAAACATAGATCTACATCTATTAACTCACAGACTATTGTTTACACAGGTGAATAATTCTGACAGTCATCCAGATGTTTGATTCTACTTGACAGACTTCCAAAAATTTTGATGCATCTGGATGACAGATTTGTCCTTTCATTTCTGCCTATTGATATCATGTAGCCGGACCCACAGTGATGAAATTTTATACATACACACACACACAAATGTGTGTGTATGTATATATATATATATACATATATATATATACACATATATATGTATGTATGCATGTGTACTTTTATATGTAGGGCTAGGAAGGGCAAAACTATGTCACATGCCAGAGCTATCAGGAACGCACAAGAGAGGATTTGTGTCTCTTTCTTCTCCACAGTCCCCAGGCAGAGTAGTTATAATTTATCATGT
The DNA here is from genome assembly GCA_023553655.1 of Myrmecobius fasciatus. Taxonomy (NCBI): domain Eukaryota; kingdom Metazoa; phylum Chordata; class Mammalia; order Dasyuromorphia; family Myrmecobiidae; genus Myrmecobius; species Myrmecobius fasciatus. Next base: position 1,186 of record JAJPUD010012378.1, on the reverse strand, counting down.
ATGTAGCATCCCTTCTGGGCAACTCCTCCTCCTGATCAAGCTCAAGGGCAGAACTTGGAATCTCAGGTAACTTTTCATCCAATAAGTCAATGCCCTTCTTGAAAGTATCTCTGCCCCGTCTCGATGTTGCCAAAGCCACCCCTCTCATCCTACCTTCAGTATTCACTCACAGGTTGGATACTTCAGTCTAGCTAACCTATTTTCAAAAGCATACTCTGACTCTATACCCCAAAAACTATATTTCATATGCCTCCATCAGTGAATTTACTTTTAATAGTCAGCCAGAGGACTCTATTAGTTCAGAACAAAGATAATAACTGATATGTCATCAGAAGAATTTTAGTTAAAAGCATTCTCCCATACTACTCCCCTATAGTATCCCCTATAGTATAGTATATATACTACATATATATATGCATATATATATATAGCATAGTATAGATCCCCTTTAATTCCACTCTCTAACAAACACATACAGGGAAAGTGGGTACACACACACTGCACCCTAATAATGGCACCTTAGGGCACATAGGTAGCCAAAGTGGTTTATACTCCAATACTGCAGGGTCCCCAAAATCCATTTTCTTCTCATAGTATTTTCATACAAGTTCTTTTGGGTACAACATCTTTGCTGCATGTGTTGCTCAGCTGAGAACTTTTGGTCTGTTCTTTTCTATAGCTCAATTCTTGGCAGCCAAGGATAACTTGACTCACAAACCTCTTCTGATTTTGAGTCTTGACCTGCTCTCCATTAAATTTGTTGTTTTTTACTAATTGAGTAGAACTCCTGGGGAATGACATGATTGACCAACAGTGAGAAAGTCCCCTTCTATAGCCCCAAATTGCCTCTTTTCTTAACTATCAGAACCCACACACCTCAGGGATGTCTCTTGCCTCCAATCCCTAAAGAGAATGTTTCATCTTTTAAGTGGCTAGGTCACCCAATAGTCAGCTAATCTCTATTTTCATCAAGTCTAAAAGGAAAACTTCAAATCATCAATCAAAAAGAAATTTATTAAAGGTCTACCCTGTACTAGGTACTGCATCAGGTCCTAGGGTTAAAAAAATTAATGAAACAATCTCTACTTATAAGGAATTTGCACTCTAATGGAGAAGACAACACATGTATCTATAGCATTATAGAAACAATACGAAGAATACTTATAAATAAATATAATTTAAAAAA
>JAJPUD010012377.1:0-49626 GCA_023553655.1 Myrmecobius fasciatus | reverse complement strand
AATGATTTCTTTGGGATATAAGCCCAATAGAAACACTGCTGGGTCAAAGGGCATGCACAGTTTGATAACTTTTTGAGCATAGTTCCAAATTGCTCTTCAGAATGGTTGGATCCGTTCACAGTTCCACCAACAATGTATCAGTGTCCCAGCTTTCCCACATCCCCTCCAACATTTGTCATTATCATTTCCTGTCATCTTAGCCAATCTGACAGGTGTGTAGTGGTATCTCAGAGTTGTCTTAATTTGCATTTCTCTGATCAATAGTGTTAATCCCCTTATTTTATAGATAAAGAAATATTTGGCATCTAAGAAAGAAAAGCACAGCTCAGAAGAAATGAGGCTAGTTGTTATGTTCCAAGAATTTCTGAATTTTTCTATTGTGTGATCTTGGGCAAATTGTGGGGTCTGCCTGAACCTTGGTGTTCTCTGTAAAATGAAAATAAAAATACTTATTATATTCCCTATCTCTAAGGGCTGTTATGGTGGAAGCTCCATAGGTTTGAGATTTGAGCTATCCCAAGTAGTAGTATTCCATTTGGATTTCAACATGTGATAATTACAGCTTTGACCAGCAAAAATAACAGATTTATCCCCTGTTCATTGAAAGATCCAGTGGCAATATTCAATGTATGTTTTCATCCTTGCCTATTTAAACTCGATTGCTTTACACCTAGAAAAACAAAAGGTCAAGAATATCAAGGGAGTTAATGAAAAAAAAAATGCAAAAGAAGGTGGCTTAGCCCTACCAGAGCTAAAACTGTATTATAAAGCAACAATCATTAAAATTATTTTATACTGGATAAGAAATAGAGTGGTAGATCAGTAGGATAGATCAGGTACAGGTACAAGACACAGTAGTAAATGATTATAGTAATCTACTGTTTGTTTCTTTCTGGCTTCTCGTAATATCTTTTCCTTGGTGTGATAAATCTGGAATTTAGCCACAATATTCCTGGGGGATTTAATTTTTGGGTTTCTTTCAGGAGGTGATAAGTGGATTGTTTCAATAAGTATTTTGCCTTCTGGGTCTTAAAATATCAGGGCAGTTTTCTTTTATGATTTCCTGGAAGATAGTGTCTAGGTTCTTTTTTTCATCATGGCTTTCAGGAAGCCCTATAATCCTTAGATTGTCTCTCCTAGAACTATTTTCCAGGTCAGTTGTTTTTCCTAGGAGATATTTCATGTTTTATTCTATCTTTTCATTTTTTGGTTTTTGTTTGACTGATTCTTGAAGTCTTGATGAGTCATTCATTTCCATTTGTTTGATTCTAATTTTTAATGTCTTAATTTCTTCAGTTACTGTTTTTAGTTCCTTTTGCAATTGACCAATTACATTTTTTTGTTTATTGCATTCTTTTCCATTTTATTTTCCAATGACCTCATTTCCTTTCCCCATGTTTCTTCTAACTCTCTTTTAAGATTCTTTATGTAATCTTCAAAGAAAGCCTTGTGGCATGGAGTCCAGTTTATGTCTCTCTTTGGGGCTTTTTCTGGAGTTGCTTTACCTTTAAGGGCCTCAGGATTTGAGGGTTGTTCTTCCCTCTCTCCACAAAAGCTGTCTATGGTGAGAGCTCTTTTTGGTTTTTTATTCATTTTTTTTTTAAAGGTGTGAAGTCTGTTCAAGGCAAAGGAGGGGCAGCTGCTTTAATTTGCCCTGGGGCAGTTCTGCTGATTGAGTCATTTCAGGTGCTGGGCAGTTCTGTTGATTGAGTTATTTCAGGTGCTGGGCAGTTCTGCTGATTGAATTATTCCAGGTGCTGGGCAGTTCTGATTGATAGCCCTAGGGTGCTGTGTAATGGCAGCTAGGTCTGAGGCTCATCAGGGGTTCAGCGGTTCACAATCTACCCCCCACAAAAGGCAGATCCTCCAAACCACCTGCTTACAATCAGAACAGATTGGCCCAAGAGGCCCACAGAAGACTCCCAGGTGTGTGAAAAGCACAATGTTCTGACTCCTGTTCCAGCTCCCTGCCCCAATTCCCCTGTGCTGCAGTCTGGGTTCAGCAGACCACCCCCCTGCCCAATTAAAACAGACCTATTTTGAAGTTCTTCCAGAGTATCTTCTTCTAGAAATGTGTTGTCCTACAGATATTGTGGATTTTTTTACTTCAAAATCAGTCTAGAGGCTTCATATGTTGTTGGTTTGAGGGAAGGTTAGAGGAGGTTACAGAGACTCCTGTCTGATCTCCGCCATCTTCCATCCAAGTCTTTGGCAAACATCGTTATTCCTTCTGTATAATACCTCTATTATACCTTTCTCTTTATCTTTTGTTCATGATTTAGTCATAATGTCAAGGCTGAAATCTTCCCCTTATTTGATTTCCTCTCTTCCCATTTTTCTTCCCTGTGGTCTCTTCAAAAAGTTCCTGCCAGAATCTTTCTCAATTCTGTAACCACATCAATGTGCCTCCTTTACTTCCTCTTCTTCTTCACTGCTTTTACCTCCCCACATCTAGTTCTTCCCTAGCTCTTTCCAGGCTTCCTGTGTCAAAACCTAATTTCCCTAATTTTTTTTTTTTTTTTTTACTGCAGGCAGACATTACCTGTACATTTTTTTCATTAATTCTTTTCATTCTCTCTCCTCAGAGAAAGATTTGTCTCTGCTGATTTGCAGACTGCATATATTATCTATAACTTCAGGCTTTCTTAGCTCTCTTCAGTTTATCTTTTCTAATTAACTAAGAATCTAGGATGGATCCCCTCTTTCAAAAAGGGGCCTTAGTTTAGAGCTTATACAGAGAATATTTACTCTGGAAGGATCCTGGTTCTAGAGAGAAATGTTGAACTCTTTAGCTCATCATGTCCCCACTCTTAAGTTCCCAGAAAAAAATCTCTTAACTTCTAAGTTTAATTCATGCATAAAGTTTCCTCAAAATGAATTAAGGGTCCCCTCTGGGAAGATACTTAATGTATAAAATTGATAAGATATAGGACAGTTGTTTATTTCCTCCATCAAAAAAGGAAATTGTTGTTGTCTATCCTTCGTTTTGGAAAAGGATCAATGACATTATGGGGTAATGTCTTGATTCATGTGTGAATTGAATTTAAATGAAATAGAGTTGCACAGAATCTTCAGGTCAATTGTCTCTTCTGGAATCATCAAAGTCCAAATGGCAAGACAAAAGTCAGGACAACTGATGATGACCTGGAAAGCACTACACTATGTCTGACCCAGCTTTAAGTATTCCATTGGCTGTAGCCAACTTCACGGTTGTTGGAACAAATTGTTTTTATCTGCCCATTTGGCAGAAGAAGTCTTCACATGCTTGGGATAGACATCTACCCTTTTGAGACCTTCAATCTGGTTTCACCTGTCTGTTGAGATGGTCAATTGGGGTGCAGTCACTGTGCATGCTGCAGCTTCCAAGCCACAGGTGAGAGCTGTGTGAAGGGGGACACCAAGGGTGGAGAAGCAGCCCTGAAAAGGGCTCAACGAGTTGTTGAACCACAGGTTCTAGTCCTAAACACCCCATATGTCCTATAAAAAATGTTTAAATACACAAGACCCATAAGCATCCTTTTGACAAATACTTATGGCACATTTTTAATAGCTTTAACTTCTATTGTGCTTTCCCTGGAGACAAATACTTTACATATTCAAAGACTAAACATTTTGTGTGACTGCTCCTGAATAGGCAGGTTATCTTCACCTCAACTCTATATTGTCTGAAAAACTCCAGGTTTATCTCTTCTTTTATATATAATAGCTTTTTATTTTTCAAAATACATGCAAAGATAGTTTTCAACATTCATCCTTGAAAAATCTTGTGTTCCATATTTTCCCTCCTTTCTTTGCCCCACTCCTCTTTCTCCTAGACAGTAAGTAATCCAATATAGTTAAACATGTGCAATTCTTCCAAACATATTTCCACATTTGTTATGCTACACGAGAAGAATCAGATTAAAAAGAGGGAAAAATGAGAGAAAAAACAAGCAAGCAAACCCCTAACTCTCACTTGCTCCACATGTCCAGTCATTAAACCTTGTCATTTCTATCTTCATAATCTTCCTCCCAGAGCAATTTGGAACTATGCTCAAAGGGTTACCAAACTGTGCATACCCTTTGACCCAGCAGTTCAACTACTGGGTGTGTATCTCAAGGAAATCATAAAAGAGGGGAAAAGACCCATATGTGCAAAAATGTAGCAACTCTTTTTGTGGTAGCAAAAAATTGGAAAGTGAGTAGATGCCCATCAGTTGGGGAATGGCTGAACCAGTTGTGGTATATGAAGGTAATAAAATATTTTTGTTCTATCAAAAATGATAAACAAACTGATTTTAGAAAGGCCTGGAAAGATTTACATGAACTGATGCTAAGTGAAACAAGCAGAACCAGGAATACATTGTACACAATAACAGCAAGAATGTGTGACGATCAACCATGACAGAGTTAGTTCTTCTCAGTAGTTCAGTGATCCAAGGCAATCTCCATAAACTTTGGATAGAAAATGCCATCTGCATCCAGAGGAAGAACTTTGGCAATTGAATGTAAATCAACATATGCTATGTTCACTTCTTTTTTTCTGTTTTCTTTTTTCCTTTCCTGTGATTTTACCCCTCTGTTCTGATTTTTCTCTCTTACCATGATTCACAAAAAAAAAAGTGTATTTAAAAAATAAAAGAAAATCCTGAAAAAAAAAAGAAAAACTTTTTTAAAAAAAAGTTCAAAGTCAGGAGAGAGTGGTTTTGTTTAAAAAGAAGCAAGGAGGTCAGTGTTATCAAATCACAGAATATAGGGTGGGGTGTAAGATATAGGAAATAAAAAAGAAGGCAGATTATTAAAGATTTTGCATGCTCCACAGAGGATTTTATATTTGATCCTGAAGATTATAGGAAGCCACTGGCATTTGTCAAAAAAGGGGGTGATGATCAGACTTTTATTTTAAGAAGATCATTTTGATAACTAAGTGAAGAATAGACTACTGTAAGGGGAGATTTATGATATGTAGATCAGTTAAAGCAATTGTCCAGGAATGAGATGATGAATGCCTGAAGCGAGATGGTGGTGGTGGCAGTAGAGAAAAGTAGGTGTATGAGAGAAATGTTATGAAGCTAAAATCAATGGAGATGAGAGAATGAGTAGTTGAGATTGTGAGCTTGGAGGGCTTGGAATAGAGTAGTGCCCTTGAAAATAATGGAAAACTTTGGAAGATTGTAAATTGGGAGTGAGGGGAGAAAGGGAAGAAGTAGATAATGAGTTCAGTTTGAGGCATGTTGAGTTTAAGATGTTTATGGACTCCCAATTACAGATGTCTATTAGACAGTTAGAGATGCAAGACTGGAAGTCTGCTGGGAAGTTAGATCTAGTTAAGTTAATTTGATAATCGAATGATAATGGAAACTAAAGGACCTGATGAGATCACTAAGTGAAATAGTAAACAGGGGAAATTAAAGAGAAGATAATATGGGACAGAGTCTTTTAGAATATTCATGGTCAATAAGTATGACCTAGATAAAGATCTAGCCAAGGAAAATGAATCAGATAGGTAGGAGGATGATCAGGAGAGATTAGGAATAGTTTGCCATTTCCTTCTCCATTAGATTAAGGCAAACAAAGTGACATATTCGGGTTCATGCAGATAGTAAATGTCTAAGACAATATTTGAATGCAGGTGTTCTTGAATTCAGGTCACTGAACACCTAGCTGCCTCCTGACTGGCACTTAATAAGTGCTTAATAAATGTTAATTTATTGATTGACTTATTGATTGAATTGAACTGAACTTTTACCTAAATTCAATTAGGGATATGGCCTCTTTTTTTAGCCAGCTTAATAGAAGAAAAAAAATAAATAAAAAGGAAAGTTCATGGTGCTTTCTGTCAAAAGTCAGGGAATAAAACCTTTTGTCTAAGCAAAAAAAAAAAAAAAAGTTTGGAGATGGGGTTAGAGTGTTATCTGTGTGTCTCTGTGTGCGTATGCATTGCGTGTTATTATGTCTAAATATCAGAAGAGGCAGATTATTTTCCTGTCTGGAGAGCGATGCAGTTTTTCCTTTTTGATGTACTGTTGCTGTCCTTTTGAAAAAATGTTATGGATTGCGAATATCTTCCTCCAGGGTTTTATGTAACTCTTCTCCGTGGTTTGGCTCAGTCTCCGTTTGTGTAGGCACTGCCTTGAAATGTTCCCCTCAGTTAATAAAAGCCAAATTCTGGAGTAGGTTACTTCAGTCCATGTTTCCTGGCCCTTCATTCACAGTGATCTTTTTTCTTTTTTAATTGTCACATCTTTGGCTTCTTCTTAGTCTACCTTTTGAGGCCCTATATAGTCAAACTCAATCAATCACTAAATACATAAGCATTTTTAAGCATCTATGCTAGGCACTATGCTAGACACTGGGGATACAGAGATAAAAATGAAAATGATTTTTGTCTGAAGGAAGTTTACAGTATAACTTAAGAAAACATGTAAAGTACATTTATAGCTATATGAAAAATAGATACAAAATTGACCTAAGGTAATTGGGGAGAATAGGAGAGAGAAACATTGTCCACAAGGGAATTCAGAAGAGCTTTCGTGGGATAGAAAGAACATAAGCTAAGCCTCAAAGGAAACTAAGAACTTTGCGAATGAAGATAAGGAGGAAATGTATTCTGGTCATGAGAAATAGCCAGGGCAAAGGCTCTGAGATAGAGGGAGCTCCAAAAATGAAGAACAGCAAGAATACTAGTTTGGCTGGACCATCATGTGCAAGGAGGGGAATAATAAACAAGAAGGCTGAATAGGTAGGTTGGGTCTTTAAATGTTAAATAGGAGTCTGTACTTCATCTTTAGAGATATTAAGGAATTACTTGAGTTCATGGAATAGGAAAATGTTATGGTTAGATTAGTAATCTACTCCATTCTATCTTTTCAGATTTATTTCAAGCTACTCTTCTTCATATTCTCTACTTTCAAGCCAAGTTAGGCATATAGCTATTCTCCATTTGTTTTGCTATCTCCCACCTCCATGAATTTGTAAAGGTCATCCTCCATACTTCCCTCCTCTTCTTTGACTTTTGAAATACTTCACTTCCATCAAAATTCATCTCAGGGGCCATCTCACTTTCAGATGGCTCTAAATCAGTCACATAATAAACATTTCTTTAGCATTTACTATGTGTTGGGTAACTAGCTGGCACAGTGAATAGAGTGCCAGACCTGGAGTCAGGGAATTCATCTTCCTGAGTTCAAATCAAGCTGTGTTATCCTGTGCAAGTTACTTAATCCTGTTTGACTCAATTTCCCAATCTATAAAATAATTTGGAGAAGGAAATGGCAAACTATTTTAGTATCTTTGCCAAGAAAAACCCAAATAGGGTCATGAAGAGTCAGACATGAATGGAATGACTGAATAACAACTAAAAGCTGAACACTCCATACTGTGGAACTCACTCACCTTTCTGGCCTTCTTTCATATTTCTCCCCTTCAAACAATCTGTGTTCCAGTTAAAATGGTACACTTGTTCCTCTATTCATGATATCCCATCTCCCTGTGATGTGCCTTTGTACAAGCTATTCCCTCTGCCTAGAATGCACTTCATGATCACCTTTACCTTTTAGAATTGCTAACTTTGTAGCAGACTTAGCTCAAAAACTACTTCCTATATAAGATCTTTCCTGAGCTAGAGTGTTGAATACTTTCTATATTTATTTGTGCAGATGTTAAATTCCCCAAATACAGTGTAATTTCCTTGAAGGCAGGGACTGTTTTCATCTTTGTATCCCAAGCAATTAGTATAGTAAGCACTCAAGAAATGCTAAAATTGAGTTAAAATCAATTTTGGTGGCTACAGAATAAAATGACCCATTTGGGTTTTAAAGGTTTAAAACCTCAATTCCTACAGATACCCTGAGCTTCTCCAGCTGCATCTCAATTTTCTAGGGAAATCACAGAGGACTGTTGCATATTTTTTGTTTGTTTTACCCCAGATATCTCAGAGCTAGTCTACCCTTGGATCAGACATGATTAGATCACTGTCCCTGAATGACTCTACCTCCCCTGTTTTCTCCTAGGACTTGGAAAGGTACCTTTGATGTTAGGAAAAAATCATCTTCTACTCTTTTCCCTCCTTATCCTTGGTCCAAAAAATTTAATAGTATGAATAGTTATTATCTGGTGATTATCTGGTTATTGGCTGGTTTCTTTGCAGTCTAGCCTCTCTATTTATATTGCCACCAGCATAATTTAGGTCCCCATCTCCTCTTACTGGACTAATGCAATAGCTTCTTAATTGTGCTTACTGTCTTGTCTCTCCCCTTTGTAATTCTTCACCTACAGAAAGTGCCAAAAGAGTTTTCCTAAAATACATATATAACCACATCAGTCTCCTACTCAGTAAACTCTATGGACTCCCTTTTACCTTGTGAAATCAAATATAAACCCCTCAGTTTGACATCTAGAATTCTTTACAACCTGGCCTCTTTCTAAAAAAAAAAAAATTTCTGCATTACTCAGTCATGGTGTCTTATTTATTGTTCTGCACACATAATTCTCCATGTCCTTTCTTGGTGCCTTTGCCAGAGGTATTCCCTCTTGTCCCACTCCCCACTGTCTCCAGGCTTCACCCCATGTTTGGAATGGTCTGCCTTCTCATCATGGCTTCTCATAATCTGCGATTTCCTTCAAGATTCAACTCAAGAGCCACCTTCATAAAACTGTTACTGATCTTGCCAAATGCTAATTGTAATTGTTCAGTCATTTCAGTCATGCCCAACTCTTCATGACCCTTTTTGGAGTTTTCTTGGGCAAAGAGACTGGATTTCTTTGCCATTTCCTTCTCCAGCTCGTTTGACAGATGAGGTTTTTGATGAAGGTAAACAGGGTTAAGTAACTTTGCCCATGATCATACAGCCAATAATTGTCTGAAGCCAGATTTAAACTCAGAAAGATGAGTCTCCCTAACTCCAGTCCTGGCACTCTATGCCACCTAGCTTGTTCTCTCCTTAAATACCTTATATTCATTTTGTATATCTTCTATATGGACTTATCTATGGACAGTTGCCTCACCCAATAGAATATAAACTCTTTGAGGGTGGAAATTAATTCACTTTTGTCTCTGAATCTCTAGAGTTTAGTTCAGAGCAGCAAGAAAAGGGATTAATAAATTCTTGTTTAATGGTGTGATGTCTGAAAGGACACTGATGAACAAAAGTAAAACTTTCTCTTAGTCCTTCAGAGCATCATTAGAGCCTGAATCATCACCACTTCACCTCATTTAATAACTTGGTCTTGTTGCCATTGACCCAATATCTTTCTATTTTGACTAGCTATTTTGATATTATCCCTGGCACCACTTTGCCATTCCCTCACTAACACCACCCTTAATTTTTTTTCTTTATTTGTAATAGTTCAGAAATCTCTTGATTTAAGCTAACATTATTCACCAGAGATAGTGTTTTTACATCTCATCATTTCACTTAAAATTCAGATTTGAAAGAGAACATCAGTCTAATCCTAATTTTTTTTTTACAAAAATCCAAATAGAGGAAGATACTTATCCAATTGGGATCACATAGCTGATCAGTGTCAGAGCCAGGACAAATATTCATGTCTTCTGCTCTCCAGGCAATTGTTTTCCTTTGACCATGTAAGATACAGGTTTGGTCCTGTGTTGTTTAGTCATTTTTTCAGTCTCTGACGCTTTGTGATGCCATTTGGGGTTTTCATGACAAACATATTAGAGAGGTTTGCCATTTTCTTCTTTAGCTGATTTTACAAATGAGAAAACTGGAGCAAACAGGGTTAAGTGACATGCCCAGGGTTACGCAGTTAGTAAGTATGTAAGACTAGATTTGAACTCACATCTTCCTGACCCCAGGATTGACACTCTATCCTATGTGCCACCTAGTTGCTCTGTATTGGAACCTATATTATATCAATACTAAACAGCGATCATAATCATGACAATAATGTACATTTCTATAATACCTCATGTTGACAAAACATTCTCCTCACAATAAACCCTGTGAGTTATCCCCATTATTCAAGTGAGTTATCCTCATTATTTAAGTGAGAATACTTAAGGAAAGAAAGGTATATTGATGTGCAGAAGATCACATAGCTGGAAAATATCCAAACCAGCTTATTTGATTCTATAATCAAGAAAGAGTGTTGCAAGTAAGTTGGCACATTGGAGTATAAAAGGAATCAGACAGGGTCTGTATATTCAAGGAATTACAATTCTACTAGAGAAACAAGACAAGCTTATAGAGAGACTAATGCCATGGAAGAGGCTAAGTGCTAAATGAGAGTTACAAACAAGAAAGATAGATGGGGCTTAGAGGAAAAATAGGTATCCATCTCAGGAGAATCTTGCATGAAAAGTATCCCCTTGAAAGCAAATTTTCTTTTTTTTACTTATCCAATGTTACAAGAATTGATTATTTCTTTATCTCCTTTTTTTTTTATATTTTGTATTTAAAGACTAGATTCTGTATCCTTATGAACTAAGGCCTGAGGAAGCATTTTATTTGCCCCTTCCCCCAGCATTTGCAGATAAATATTGACAAATTAATCAAACATATTAGATATAACAGATGATAAATTTTTGAATTAATTTCTAAACATTCAATTCAATTAAAGGAACATTTATTAAGTATATATATTATGTGTGACGCACAATAATGGGTACTAGAAATACAAAACAAAAAAACTAATAAAACTAACAAACAAAAACTCTATCTTTAAGAAGCTTTTCACCTGAAAAGAAGTGTAGAATATCAGAGTTGGAAGAACAGAGAATATCATTTCTTATTACAAAGGCAGAAAATAAGGCTCAGAAATGTTAAATACAGCCAGTAACAGCACATTGAAGATCCCAAATTAAGTGTTCAGACTAATTTCAGACTAATTTGTCATTTTCATAGAAGAGTCAATAGAATAAGCTAATTGCACACAGCCTCTAACAAACACCTTTTTGTATGTCATGGACCCCATTAGCAGTTTGGTGCAGCCTATGGACCTCTTCTCAGAAATGCTTTTAAATGCATAAAGCAAAATATGTAGGATTATAGTTGTCCACACTTCCCACCCCCAAGAAAATATTTTTCTTATGTCCACAGGTGCCAGGTTAAGGCCAAATGCTCGAAGAGAAGATGAGAGGTTCATAGATTTACAGCTGAGAGACATTGTGGAGGGAATTGAGTCCAATCTACCCTTTACAAATGAAACAACTGAGGCAAAGAGATTAAGAGATTTGCCAAGGGACACACAATAAATATCTGAATCATCCTGCCTCCCTCACTTCCCTCAACCAAACCATAAAGCATACTAGTGTCTTTCAGTGCCACACTCATTGAGTGCCTTTTCAAGGGAGGATCCTGTCACTCACATTTAAAACTCCCTAGATATAAACTAAGTAGTATTTTAGATACTTTTCCTGGATTCATTTTATTGGGTATCACAAACCAAAGGAAAAGATTAACTCTTTAAGGTTAAGTCACTAAGATAAGACCCAGTTCATGTGAACCTAGATTCCTTGAAGTACCTTGGGAAATTGAATATATTTTGAGGACTTTACCCTAAAGGAGTTAAAGGACTTGCTAGAAGTTCAAATGATAGTACATGCAACTGCTGAGGAGTCTAAAAGATAAGAAAGCTCTGTTTGCACAACTCTTTAGCCTGGAGAGATCAAAATCTTAGTTACTAATAAGCTTTGTCACTAGAGAACAATCAGAAGGTGCTACATGACACAGCCAAGCAAATGTTCTTCAGCAAGGGGCCAGATTGTACTTCCAGCTCCATGGAAGATTCCTGAGTCTTGCAAACCAAAAGCTCTCTTAATTGCCCCTGGTGCAAAATAAATAGTCCCTTCCATCACAGAGTTTATATTCTATTAGGGGGAAACTATACCATAGAAAGCTAAACAAAATATATAAAGTAATTTCTAGAGAATAGACACTAATAACTGGGGGATAGGGATAGGCTTCCTCAAGGAGGGGATAAGATCATGTATCTGGACCTGGATAGAACCCCTAGAACCCAACCTATTAATTTTGCAAATGAGGCAACTATGCCCCAGAGAGGTTAAATGATTTTCCCAGAGTGAAAACGCTAGTAAATATCTACGTTTGGTCTTCCTGACTCCAAGATGAATATTCTCTCTCCATCCTCTCTTGAGATGATAGTTTGAGCTGAACTCTGAAGGAAATACTTTTGAGGTGGGAGTGCATCCCAGGCAGGATGAACAGCTTGTACAGTGGTGTGAAGATGGGAGGTAAAATGTTCTGTATCGAGGAATAGAGAGCATAGAAGATGGAATGGAGAATGTATGAAGGAGAATAAGGTGCAATAATCTTAGGAAGGGACAGTGAACCCAGACTATGAAGGACTTTAAAAGTCAATCAGAGGAATTTGCATTTTATCTTAAAAGTGGGAGCCACTTGAGTGAACAGGGAACAAAGTTCAGAAAACCCCATTCACTCTCTCCTGGATGCATAGCTTACTTGTTTTCCTGAAATGTAATCAATCTCTAGAACTGAATAGAGTGGTCTAGATGTGATTTAACCAGGAAAAGGAGGAAGGGAAGGGAATAAACATTTATTAAGCATCAACTAGACCAGGGCAGCTGGGTGGTACAGTGAATAGAGTATTAAGCTTAGAGTCAGAAAGACTCAAGTTCAGATCTTGCCTCATACTCTTATTAGCTATGTAATACTGGGTAAATTACTTAATCCTATTAACCTCAGTTTCCTCATCTGTAAAATAAGCTGTAAAATTAGTTGATCTCTCTTCTACCTCTAAAAACCATAATACTATGAATGGCATCACTGGAACATTTCCAAAAGTATTTCTCTTTTTTTTTAGAATAATTAATATCATGTGGAGATTCTTCCTGAGGAAGGGCTGCTTTTTTTTTCCACCCTTTCCTTTTTTAGATAGGGAAGACTTGACTAGTTTTTGCTATTATGACAAAAACAGATTTAGTAATAGTGAGTGAATGGGAGAAATGGTGAGAATGTAAGGGTATGGTCAACAAGGGTCTTTTGAGAATTTGAAATATTGGAGGTGAAGTAGTCTGAGATCAATTACTGAGGGAGAATTGCAAACCATTGCCAAGAAATCCCCCAAAAAGAGATCATAAAGAGTTGGATACAGCTAAATGGTCAAGAACTATATTCCAATTTATCATTTTACAAATGTCTCATTTGATCTCCACAACAATCCTGGAAGATTGATGCTATTATTATCCCCATTTAATGACTGAGGAAACTGAGGCTGGACAAGTTCCAGTGATTTACCCAGTATCACAAAGAAAGAAGTATTTGAAATAGGACTTGAACTCAGATGACCCTGCATCCAGGTCCAGAATTCTTTCTATTGTACTATCCAGCTGCCAGAGTATACTGAAACTCTTGCCTCATTTTGAGGCATAGTATTTACTTAGGTCTTCTCTTTTTCTGTCTCTCCAATGGACAAGGCAGATACAGCTCTTTGGCACCCATCTAATTCCTTTTCCATCTGTAGAGCTACAAGCAAACTCTCTGTCCCAAGTGGTTAGTCTGTCTGGTCCCTTCCATTCACCACTTTCCAGATCTCTCCACATCACCTGGTAATCATCTAAAGATATTGGAACTGCTCGCATTGGACACTGCCCTTCCAGTGGGTTATGAATCCTATATGCTGGAGCCAGTGCATCTTCATCAAAAATCAAAAAATTAATAGTATATAGAGTTCTCTAGGGTTACCTGTGACTTCCCTTTCTTTTGTTTTTGGAGGAGTATCTTAATATCTCTGTTGATCCTCTCTACTATTGCCTGTCTTTGAGGATTAAAAGGTTTGCCAGTGGTGTGTAAAATGTGATACTGTGCACAAAGGTGTGCAAAATGTTTAGAAGTATATGCAGGTCCATTATCTGTTTTTATTGCTTGCGGCACACCCATAATTGCAAAAGCTTCTATAAAGAATTCAGTGACTCAGCAAAAACAATACTATATGATGATCAATTCTGATAGACATGGACTTCTTCAACAATGAAATGTTTCAAACCACTTCCAATTGTTGAGTGAAGAAAGCCATATACACCCAGAGAGAGGGATATAAAATGTGGACCACAACATAACATTTCCATGCTCTCTATTGATGTTTGCTTGCATTGTGTTTCCTTTCTCTGATTTTTTTTTCTTGTAGATACGATTTTTCTTGCACAACAATGATAAGGGTGGAAATATGTATACATATATTCGATTTGTCAAGTATTTTTACATAATTAACATGTAGTGGATTTCCTGCCATCTAGGGGAGGGGTGGGGAATAGGGGGGAAAAATTTGTAACAGAAAGCTTTGTAAGGGTCATTGTTGAAGAATTACCCATACATATGTTTTGCAAATAAAAAGTTTTAATAAAAAAAAAAATTCAGTGACTATTCAGGCTGTCTCTTTTGCTGCTGGTACTGCAAAAGTAAATCCTGAAAAGAATGGATAAAAGACAGATGATCAAAAGATTTATAATGAGTCACATCCATTTGCCAAATACTGTTGCTTCATATGGAATTGGCAGAATATTCTTTTTCAGAGGGACTTTCACATAAAAATATTAACACATAGGACTCTTCTTCCCAATTTGACATAAAATCATTAATGATTACTTTCAGTATCTCACCATTCAACTAAATCTAAGTCCATCTAATAATATTTTTGTTCAGCTTGTATCTTCATATTTTCCATAAGAATAGCATGACTTTGTCAAAAGCTTAAAATTAAAAATTTTGGTTGTAAAAAGAAAATAATTTTTGTCTATTAAATAAATGACACAAATTACTGGGAACCAAATAAATATGTTCTATTGCATAATATTTTTTTCAAATCTGTCATAAACTCCAAATAAATTTAAAAAAAAAGCAAAAGTACAAAATTGGGAAAAATTTAAAAGCATGGAAAGATGAGAGGTGAAATCCTGATATCTAACATGGATAAGAAACTCTTTTTAAAAATATAAGACAACACAGAGTTCTAGTGGATATAATCAAAGGATGTGAATAAATAATTTATGAAGATGTACAAATTGTTAATAATCACTTGAAAAAATGCTCATAGAAAAACAAATACACTCATACATTAGTGGAAGAATTATAAACTAATAGAATCTTTCCAGAAAGTAATCCAACAGTCTCTTCAAATGTTAGAAAATAAACATATCCTTAGATAGGATAATTCTGTTTGTTGGGAATATGTCCTGAAACAATAACAACGTGAAAGCTACCTGTTCAACCTGGTATGACCTTATTTATAATTACAAAATTTTGTAAACAACTTAAATATCTAACGGTAGAACAATATAGTTAAATAAAATGTGAAATAAACTTGATGTGATCTGGGATTTCAGATTGGAGATGGTGAAACTAATGTATCTCTTGAATTCAGCAATTCTGAGTTGCAGTGAACTATACTGATCAAGTGTCGAAATTAAATTCAGAATTAATATAGTGAGCTTCCAGAAGAGGAGGCTCCCCAAGGTGCCTAAGAAAAGGCAAACTGGTCCATGTGGGAAACAAAACAGATCAAAACTTTGGTACAGATCAGCAGTGAACTTGACTGGTGAGTAATGCATGTACTTTCAACTTAATGGCAGTAGGGAGACCCAGTAAGATTTTTGCTAAAATTTTAATTTTAATATGTAAACATAATAAAATAATACAATGACATTAAGATCAATAATTATAAATAATATAAAGAAGACTGGTAAGACCTTATTTTTAAAAAACACAAAATAAAAAGCAAGTCAAAACAAAGTACACAATTATTCTGACCAAATATAAAGAAAAGTGCACAGGAGGAACTAGACAAAGAAAGATGGTAGAGAGAATTAGAGAGAGTGATTGATGAGGTATTATGAATATTTGCAAGTAGTGAAATTCATGTATTTGAACTAAATGATTGGACTAGATGGTCTTGAAGATTTCTTCCAATTCCATGATGTGATCCTGTGATTCCTCCACAGCTAGCTTCCAATCTCTCTTTCCAGTGATATATCTCCCACATAACTCCTCTTTCTGAACTCTGTGTCTCAGACAAGCTGGATTATGAGCAGTTCCTGGCCTGCCATTTTGATGGTTCCTTTTTGGAACCCTCTCTGTAAAAGTAGAAGGGGGCAGAACTGAATTGGTGGTATTGATGTTTACCATTAAATAGTATCTCTTTTTTTAAATTTTTATTTATTTATTTTTTGCTGAGGCAATTGGAATTAAGTGACTTGCCCAGGGTCACACAGCTAGGAAGTGTTAGGTGTCTGAGACTATATTTGAACTCAGGTCCTCCTGACTTCAGAACTGGTGCTCTATCCACTGTGCCACCTAGCTGCCCCTAAATAATTTTTAAAGCAAATGCCCTTCTACTGGTGGATCAATGAGTCATCTTTGTATAAGTATTGTTGTATAAGTATTGAGCTGTTTCTCAATCAGAAGGGACTTTAGGTTGTTTCAGGAGGCATAGAGGTATAGTGGAAAGCTCATTGGTCTTGGAACAAGAAGTTCTGGATTGGACTGTAAAATTAGACATCAGTTTCTTCATCAGTAAAATGGGGAAAATTATGTTTGTCATACCTACTCACAGAGATGTTGTGAAACTCAAATGAGAGAATAGATCTGAAAGAGCTTTGTAAAGAGTCATATATTTGGGACCAGTTTGGACCTCTCTGCTATACTTCTCATATCATGTTGCATATTCTAGTAGTCTGGTTTGTGTCTCATCCCTATACTAAGCTGTCATCACCATGAAGATAGGGATATTTCTTATCTAAACTTTGTTTTTCACTCCAGCACAATCAAAATGATGGCAATAAATGAGTTAATATTATTATAGGCTCTCAAACAAAAATGCTGGCAAATCAAAGAGACATAAGTCAACTGACAAAATACTTGTTATACAATTCATTCTGTATACAAGGAAGGGTAGAAAAGCCTATCTGCTGGTAGAGCATTTACACCTATGATCCAAGTGGTATGAGTCTATCATTTCAATTCAATTTACAAGTATATCAAGTAAATAAATATATCTATGTTTAGCTGAATTGAATTAAAACATGTAGAATTCTCCACAAATCCTTCTCCAATATCCCATCCTGGTATGGAGGAGACTACCTTCTCAAAGACTTTAGGTAGAGTCCAGGCAAAAAACTGTGTCTATTATTTAAGGATCAGCCCAATTAGATATGGAGAAGGTTATTACCTGGCTGGCCAGTAGGTAATGAATTATTTGGCCATGACAACTTATGAAATGGGAAAAAAAAAAGTCTTAAGTGATCCTTGGTCCTCTTCCACCCCATTCTTCTTCTGCAATGATGGCTCCAGAAAGGGAGAATCGAAATGGCAGTGCAGTGACTGCTAGTAAACCAGCTTGTCTGGGACACAGAGTTCACAAAGGGGAATAGTGTGGAAGATATATATCACTAGAAAAAGAGATTGAGTTTAGACTGGATGGGATCATAATGTCACAGTATAGAGTTGAAAGGATCCTTCAAGACCATTTAATCTAACCATTTAGTTCTTCAATTAGACAGATGAAAATGCTGAAACCCAGAGCTAAAATAATGTGCCCAAGCTTACATACCAAGTAAATACAAAATTGAAGTTTAAACCCAGGTTCTCTTACTCAGACCAAAGGTTCTTTCCACAAAATTAAACCACCTTAAATGCCAACCTGGAGAGTTTCTTTGTCCTATAGGTAAAAAAGAGCCTGAAAGTTTTAAAGCAAGGGAATAAGAGTTTTTCCAGTCAGTGTAGACCAGTCAATGAACGCCTACATACCACTTGAGTTTTCCAAAGAAATATTGAATTTAACCTTCTCTAACAGAGATATATCAACTAGCAACTACACTTTTTATCCTCATGGGTAAGTTGGACCTCAAACAAATTAATGAGTTGGTGGGTGGAAGGGGAACTCGAGCTCTTTCACATGTTAGAAGTCAGAGGCCAGAGAGAAAGAACACATTTGCCTTGGAATTGGATACCCAGGCAGCCTCAGAGCATGCCTATAAGTCATCATCTGTCTAGGGCTGTTGTTTTATATTGAACATTGTTATGCTTGGGGACAAAGATAGCATGGCGCCTCCTGTCTGACTACTTTTCTGCTATTAAAAACAGAGCTGTCTTTTTCCCTTCCCTCCAAATCTAGCCCCCACCAGCAGCTTTCTAAAAGAGTTGATCATTTGCTGTCTCAATTTGAGGAATGTTTGGTTTGCTCTGTTGTGACTGTGACCCCTCGGAAATTTTTTTTTATAAAGAGAGGGGCTTTTCCCATCGTATTCTTTTGGTAGATATAAAAACAATGAGGATGGGTTGTTTGGAAATTCCTTACACTGGAACCCAATATTCTTTGAGCTTTTAACTTTGATCTTGTGCCTGGAAAAAGATTTATTCCTTGAAATAGAGAAAGTTTTCATAAGTGTAACAGTGCATTAAAACAGATAGACCGTGTAGACAAGCCCAAGCAGAACATTAAACCAATTCTCAGGGCCCATGGTATGTTCCTGCTTTGCTTCTCTTTGAATATCTCAGGGAAGTGGAAAGCTATTGGGGGTTCGTTGTTAATAAGAGGAGATCTAGACCTCTCCAAGAAGGCAGGTCCAGAACTGTAGCAGAGAATGAAGGGGATCAATGGCAGCTTGCTTCCCCAAAGCATCTTTCCCCAGGAATACTGACCTAAACTCTCTACGTTTCTCCTGTCCACAGCTTAATCTTTAGCTTGTTATTTTGTAATTATGGGGAATGCAGAATGCCAATGTTGGAAGGATCCTCAGAAGCCATTTATTTCATCTCAAATCTATTCAAGAATGCCCTATAATCTCTATAGCAAAGTTTCTTAAACTGTGGGTCTTGATTCCATATGGGGGTCAAATAACTAAATGTAAGGATCATGAAATTATTATCTATCAATGAATGTTTGATTTATATACCTATTTTATATACCCAGGGTAGCATAAAAATTTCTCAGGTGAAAGGGGGTTGCAAGTGGGAAAAAAATTAAGAATCCCTACTTTACAATATACCTGACAAGTGGTGATCTAGTTTTTGCTTGAAGAGTTCTAGTAAAGGGGTATTCACTACTTCCCTAGAAAAGGCCATTCTGTTTTTTATCACACTGTTTTTCAGTACATCAAGCTTAAATTTGCCTTTGTACACCTTTCAGTTAGTGTCTCAGCTCTGCCTTCTAAAGCCTAGTAGAACAAGCTTAATCCCCTTGAAAATCCTTCAAATACTTAAAGATAGCAATTATGTCTCCCCCTCAGTTTTTTCTAAGCTAAATATCCCCAATACCTTCAACTGATTTTCTTGTTGTGTGTGATTCTCCTCTGTTCTGTGATTCTCCTCTGTATACTCAGCTTTTCGATATCCTTCCCAAAACTGAACCTAAATGCAGTCTGATGATGTTATTAAATAGCAGTGAACTTCCACTACTTCAACAGCTCTTTGTTTTCCTCATATTGCCAAATATCAACCCATTCTGTACATGATCACCAGAATTTTCTTACTGTTTTCATCACATTGCATCCCCTGCTCAAAATTTTTCACTGGCTTCTATTTTCTATAGAATAAAACTCAAACTTTTTAGTCTGGTGTTCAAGGCCCCTTTACAACCTCCTACTTCCCACTCCATCACTACATAAACCTTCCTGCCAAATTGGTCTCCCCACAATTCTTTTTTTTTTTTTTTTTTTTTTTTTTGCTGAGGCTATTGAGGTTAAGTGACTTGCCCAGGGTCACACAGCTAGGAAGTGTTAAGTGTCTGAGACCAAATTTGAACTCGGGTCCTCCTGACTTCAGGGTTGATGCTCTATCCACTGCACCACCTAGCTGCCCCACTCCCCACAATTCTTTACACATATTTTTGTACATACCAAACCTTTTGTTCTTACTGTTACTCTCTCTTGGAGTGCCTTTCTCCTTTTCTTCTCTCATCAAAATACTATCTTTCAAGGTCCTCAACCTCTATTCTCTCATCTTTCCCACTGTCTGCTCCTCAGTCTCATTCTAACTTCCTGTCCTTTAGCCACACCCTGGTTTCCCAATTTAGCCCTCAAGCCTATCTATTTAGCCTCTATGCTAATCATTGAGGCCATTAACTATCTTTCCAATGATTCACTAGCCACCATTCCAGGTACTATTACTGACATTCCACTGTTCCTGACTTATTAATCATGATCCTTTCCTCCGGCTCCATTCAGTTCCTTTGCTCCTATTTCTATTCTATTCCCTCTTATTGGTTGTTTGCTGTCATTATTTTGTTACTTTTTCACACTGTGACTCCATTTGGGATTTTCTTGGCAAAGACACTGCAGTATTTCCTTCTCTGACTCATTTTACAGATGAGGAAATGGCAGCAAACAGGATCAAGTAGCTTGTTTCAAAGAGGGTTAAGTGACTGCTTAGGGTCTCACAACTTGTGAGTGTCTGAGGTCTGATTTGAATTTAGAAAACTGTTTCCTGACTTTAAGCCCAGGACTCTTGCACTATGGCACCTCCTAGCTACCCCTCTCTGTCACTAAAGAACAATTCAAAAATCAAACTGGCTTCACCCATTAGAAAGCTATGGTCCATTCTTAGTTACTCATTAATCCAATTCTATTCTAATTGATTCAGTTCAATTCAATGAAACAATAAGCATTTATTCTCTACTTATTAGTGCATGACCCTATGCTAAGTATGCTAGGTACTGAGGACTGAAGATGAAAAATGATTAACAAAGATTTCGTATTTCTTTTTTTTTATACATATCTATATAGTTATCTTACTGCACAAGAAGATTTCGTATTTCTTATATTCCTTTTTCAATCTCACCATCACTCCTCACTCTTGAAGCCCCTGACTTAGCCTTCTACTTCACTGAGCGCCTTAGTTCCCTCAACTCCCCTCTAAACTTTTTACTCTCCATTCTCTCCTCATTCCCTTCTTGCTCAGAACAAATTCTGTCCCTACTCTGGTGCTATTGATATCCTCCTAATCCACTTCTAACAGAACCTTGTTCCAGCAACCATCCCAAATCCCAACTAGTCGTGAAGAGAATTCCCTAGATAGCATGATCTCAGAATCTAGCCTTCTAACAGAGAATTTCTGGAGCACCATCAACTTGGAGAATTATCTTGTGAGTAACTCCAAGTTTAAGAGTTTCTGTTGAGAGTTCCAGGAACTGAATCTTCCAGAAAGAAATTTCCTGATACATCCTGCTTTTTGGAAAGGGAGAAAACAGTCCACCTGGTTCCTGTATTACATCCTACTTGGAGCTCAATTCAGGGAAGGATTCTTGCTCATTCTAAAACATAGCAATACCCAGCTGATCATTTCAGCTGAGCCAGAGGATGGAGGCCACGAAGACCAGCCCCAAGAAGCTGCTATAAGACCAGCATTCTGTAATACTGTATGTGACAAAGGTTAGACAATGCTAGTATGAGCCAAGTGAAGGTGTTAGTAGCTATTCAACACTGGAGGCATAGGATATTTTATTCCTCTCCACACATATCCTGGCTATACAAAGTATGTCCACTATATCCATTCTCCTTCATACATGTGCTCTAGACTCATGTGCTTCCTTATTTACACCTTTACTTGTGATTTCTGATACACTATTATCCCCACTGATGCTAAGCATATAAATGGGAGAGTACTGGATAGATTAATGGAGGGCATGTTTTGTTGCTACTTTTCCTACTTTACCATTTTAGTAAATGCCTTTGCTATGAGCTAATTATTTCTTCTAGCTATTAATTAAAAGTAAACACTTTGGTGGGAGCTGATAAATTGCTGCTTTAGGAATACAGAACCCCAGAATACATTAAACTTATGGTAGCCAACCCCACAAAACTCAGCTTTTGAGTCTTCCTAATAGCCCTGCAACTCTAAATCTAACCCTCTTTCCACCAAAGCATGATGCCAGTCCTAAAGTACAGGAATTCTTAAGCCATGAAGCCTGCCTCCATCTATATGGATGGAGAGCATTCAGAGCATCCCATAACCTTCCTTTACCCTGGTGGCTTTTTCCATAATTTCCCCCTGAGCTTTCTTTCAAACAATTAGAAGGAAATACTCTCAACACCAGCTGTCCAGGATACACGTGTCTGTAGCCCTTTTCCAGGGTGGGAGCTGGTCCACTAGGAATGCCAGTCATAGAAAGGAAGTGGAACTAATCTTATCCAGGAAGCAATAATCTGGCATGGCTAATTCTGTGGATCATATAAGAGATAAAGGGCATGCATCCTTTTCCAAACATCAGGTCCCCAGACAAATCCCAAAAGGGCTGTTGTTGCACTCCTGCCAACATCAAAGAGAACTAAAAAGGTTTCCACATCCATCACAATCAAACACCCTTCTTAGTGTTTCCCTTAAAATACACACACATCCTCACCCTAACACTAGCAACGCCAACACCCAGCTTTGGGATTTTGTATGGGAATATGCTTCTGCCTTTTCACAGAATATTTTCTCTGCCTCGTGTAAATTTTCTGGAGATACTTTATATTATTTGTGACCTTATACAGGTACACTCTATACAACCTTAAAGCACAACATAAGTGCTAGATAATAATCATAGTAGATAGTTCAGAGAAGTTAATATAGAGAAGGTGCTGTGCTCTATGAGCAAAGCAGAATTAAATGAGCTCAGAAAAAATGGAAGATGTGCAGAATTAGAGAAGCCATCTCAAATGTTCATAGGGACTATTTGTGTCCAGCCTGTGGCAGAGCATTCTGAGCTCACATTGGTTTGATCAGCCACAGTCAGGCACACTGTAGCTCAATTCTAATACAGTGATGTCATTTTGGTCCTCTTCGAGAAGGACGAAGGACAATACACACAGTCACAGTGGTAAATATGTGTCACCTGAATATCATAAAACCCCCTCTATTATCACTTATATGGCATTCAATTTAAATATTGTTTATCTGACTCAAGCTTCCCCTGCAATATTCATCAAACATTTTGTTTTTACAAAACCAAATAGGTGACATTAAGAAAATTTTACATTTTATAGTCGGTTTTCAAAGAGTGTGTGTGTGTGTGTGTGTGTAAGTATGTATAATGGCACCTTCACAATAGTGTATGAATTGTATGGAATGAGTAATAATTTTGATATGATTTTATTTTATGACAGAAGTAATTAAGCACGTATATTTCTGCTAACATGGTGGGGAGGAGTCCCTCTTTGAAGATGTTCTGAGTTTTTAAAAAATGTCTTTTTAAGTCAACCTGATGGTCTTCATAAGAGGTGAGTTTAGAGCTCCATTTGGATTCCCTTGTGTATTACAGAAAAATTTCAATTGACCCTGTGTAACTCATAATTTGATCTGTACCTTCAATTGATATGATCTAAGCCACTGGTTGCTGGGGCAAAGTGTAAAATGTTCAGGGGATCTATGTGTTGTACGAACCCAGAGGAATTTTAACCCTGGACAGTTTGGTTTTTCAGATGAAGATGAGATGGTAAATTCCAGTCATCCCCAGAAGCTCAGTCCTTGTAAGTTCCATTAGGACTTCCAGACTTTACTTGGAGCTAAAGGAGTTCAATAGTCTTTTCTGTTTCCTTTTGATGGGGTGGGATAGCAATACCTAATTCAAAATAAACATGTGACAAATTCACAATGGCTCTTCTCCTTGATAAAAGGTAGAGTTATTTAGGGGAAAGGGCTACAGAAAAAATTAAGGGATACATTAGAGACCAGGAATGGTAAATATGAAATAGAGTTAGGAGAGCATGTAGTTAGAAAAGGAAAGAGACAAGTGCCCTCAGGGGAATTCACAATTAACCAGGAGAAAGGAAATACTTCATGAGGTGAGACTGACCAGAGTCAGTCTAGAATAAGGAGAATGGCACCATTAGAGGGAAGATACTGTGTGGGAGAGAAAGAGAGAGTCTCATAGTGGGCTTAGTCCTGAGGAAATACTAAAGATTTTCATCATGAGATCTTTTATAGGGTAGCCTTGGAGGTTGCAAAGGTACAAATGAAGAGGAAGGGTCAAGGAACCAGGTGAAAGACCAGCTGCCAGATCTGCCTAAAGATATACCAATCAAGACAGTCTGGGAGAGCTTAGTTTTCACCAAGATTGTCTCACAAGTTGTTGAGACTGTCTTTAAAGGTGCTAACCATATTGGTGACAGGATGGATGAATTAACAATAGACTAAATTTCATATTACCCTATATGAACAGGATTTGGCAGTTCACATCACTTTTGTTTAATGTCTTTGGGCAAAACTAAAATTCCACCTTCAAGAAGTCTTTCTCTTCTTAATGCAAGTACCTTCTCTCTCTACTTCCAGTTTATTTTTTGTATATCCTAATTGTACATAGTTTTTGGAGGGTTTTTTTGTTTTGCTTTTTTGCATATTTCAGTCCCCCCCCTCCCCATTAGTCTATGAAATCTTTGAGGGAAAGGAGTGCCTTTTGCCTTTCTTTATATTCCCAGTACTTAGCACAGTGCTTAATACTTAGAGCTTAATAAATACTTGTTGACTTGACTTAGATTGGGGCAGGCTTTTTATAAAGATCAAAACAGGTAGTAATCTATAAGATTTTTGTTGTTGTTTAATTTGTATAATCATATATATGGAGGAGACTACTACAATCTCCAATTCCATAACTATGGTAGTCAACATGTTAATTTTCAGATTTTTAAATAACTGCTACAAGGACTTTGCTGAGACTCATTAGTATAAAGCACTGAAGTAACTGCTTAAAAGGGCAATACCTAATACTCCCCAAGACACCAGAGAGCTATTCAAAATAGAAACTTTGGCAAAGAGGTCAAAATTGTCACTAGTTGAATTGCAGGGAACCAACAACTCTGGAGAGAGTGAATGTATTGAGAAGAATTTATCAGAACATCTTTAATCAATTGATTTCCCCAAATCCAGTTGAAATAATCCAGAATTAGACATAGGAAACAGAAGTAAAAGTTATTAATGTCTTAAATAAATGTAACAAGAATTTTCATCTTGTAGCCCTTTATGAAATATGAAGTTTTCTTGATGGAATCAGAGGTTATCATGCCATTAGCTGCCCAAAGATTGTCCATACCACTGGGATCCGTTAAAAAAGCAGGTTTGTTAACTATGGAGTCCATCAAAAAGCTCTAAGAATTGTGACTTCAACTAGCAGAAAGGAAAGCTGTCTATGGAGGAACCACCTGGATCTTAAAGAATCATTCTTTCCCTTTCCCTTTGTACCTCTATCAGAAGGCAGTAGGAATGAGAGGAGGCATTTTCTTCTTCTTCATACCCCAAATCAGTCATGATAATTTGCAGTGGAGACTTACCAAGTGGAAACCTTACCAAGAAGAGAATGGTCCCAAAAGGGTCAAAGCAAAAGTAGATCAGAGAAAGTGCTACATATGTATGAGACAGGACTTGAATCCAGTTATTCTTGTAGAGATGATATCCTACCATACACTCTGAGGTAGCTATTGTTTAAGGAGTAGAGTATTGAATTTGGAGTCAAAAACAAATGCATTTTGAAAATTATCTCTAGTATTATCTGTTTGACCTCATATGAGTCACTTTAACCTGTGTCTGTTTCCTCAACTATAAAATGGGAGCAATGATGATGATGATAAATCATACTTGTAGAATATCCACTTAGCTGGGTGGTTGTGTGAATCAAATAAGATCTTACATAAAGCACCTTACAAACCTAAAACTATAAATGTGAGACAATATGATTACATGATGCTCCCTCTTAATATATATCTAGCTGTATCAAAATAATCAGACTAATCTCAAAGACAGAAAAAGCCAGGCAGATTATACTCAAAAAATATTACATGTATTGTCTCCCTGGTAACTATCCTGACACAATGTAGTAGGCAATTAATATGTACTTACTGACCCTTGTGAAGAACATGAATTTGGGGGAATGCCAATTAGGAATAGAAAGTCTCCAAGAACTCTCAGAAATGTCTGCCAAACTTAAATTGAAGAAAACTTTGGTGATCAAACCTTAACTTTCCCATCCCTCTCACTTTTTGAAGCAATTGGGGATTAAGAGACAACTTTGGTGAGCAAACCTCAACCTTTCCTCCCCATCTTTTTTTTTTTTTTTTTTTTTTTGAGGCAAGTGAGGTTAAGTGACTTGCTCAGGGTCACTCAGCTGGGAAGTATTAAATGTTTGAGGCCAGATTTGAATTCAGTTCCTCCTGATTCCAGGGCTGCTGCTGTATACACTGTACCATTCAGCTACTCCTCAAACCTTAACATTGTAATCTCCACCACTTACCTCTGCCCTGAACTCTAGTCCTCCATCTTCACTGCCTGGTGGCCATTGTCTACTTATTGTTCTCATTTTCAAATTCAACATCTTCCAAATGGAATTCCTCTACCCCATTGTCACAGATTCCACGATCTGGAGAATCAATCATTTTTCTCTCTTCAAAAGCAAAATCTAGGGAAAGAAATTCTCTAACCAGGGAAGTAGGAGACTGGGATTAGGTGTTAACTACCATACTGGCAATGAGAATGCAAAGGAAGGAAAGTGCTATATATCTTAGCCTTATATAGAATTTAGGTCTTCTCTCATAACTAGCACTTTCACTCTAGTGAATACTAATAAGAATTAAGATGTTATTTGATGTCTAGGAAAATAGCATGCTACAGTGGAATGAACATTACATTTGAAATCAGGGGACTTGGGTTGGAATCCTTGCTTATGTATGATTTAGGACACTTCCAGCCTTAATTTTCTTATGTGAAAAATGAAAGTACTAATCTAAGGGATCTCTGAAATCTTATATCAGAAATACTATAATCCTGTATTGTGTAATGGCTGATTTTTTCTTAAATTCAAAAGTGTCTGAAAGGGAAATCTGTATAACTATTTTCCTATTTTGGTCTCTAAAAGGCAAGGCAAGGCAAGGCAACATGCACTTAATAAGTGCTTACTATATGCAAGATCCTTTGTTAAGTAATAGAATATAAGGCAAAAAGAAAATTAATCAAGGAATTTACATTCTAACAGGGAGAGAAAATACAAAAAGAAAGCTAAAAAATTTGTAAGAGAATGGTAGGAGAAGATATCCATGTGGGAATTTCATATAGACATTTGTAAAATCATAAGCAGAATATATTTAACCTATATAAGATTGCTGGCTGTCTTCAAGAGGAGGGAGGTAAAGGAGGAAGAAAAAAAATTTAGAACACAAAGTTTTACAAAAAATAATGTTGCAGGCTATCTTTATATGTATTTGAAAAAATAAACTATTGAAAAAATAAAATCAGAATTAGAGTCAGATAGGGAATGAAGGAAACTTACCAATGGGAGAAGAGTGCTGGCATGGCAGAAAAATATTACAGGTTAAAAAAAAAAGTCACAGAGCCAAATAGAGATTCCAAGGTAAAGAGGTTCAAAGAGCTGAAGGAAATTTCCAAGATAAGATGGTAGTTGAGAATAGTATCAAAGTCCAAAAAGTTAAAAACAGGGCTGAGAGAAGAATGAAGTCCCTTTCCAAATTGGGGACTCTAGAAGGAACTCACCAGTGGAAGATGGGGCTGGCATTTCAGAGGAAAGATGTTCAAGAGTGAAAAGAACACAAGGAAAGATGGAAGATGCAGGAGGAGATTGAAGATGAAACATGATAGCAAAGTCAGAAATTAATGTGGGAGGAGAATGAATTCTGGCCAATCTAGGTCACTTCTCTAAGTGGAGATCCCTGAAAGAGTTCACCAATGAAAGAAGGAAGTTAGCCCTGGCAGAGATAGATTCAGGATGAGGAAAAACCGTTCACACATACATCCACATACGTGTTTGCATATCCATACCTTGCATATATGTCTGCCTATGATATATAATGTTCAGTATTTTGAATATTTCTAATTTTTTGATGTTGGAATAAATATTCATCACTTAGCCAACCTGATCTCTTAAAATTTAGCTAAGATGGTTCCTACAGGACAGAAAGATATACATGTATATGTATTATACATGTGCATGTATGTGTGTGTATGTACTGTCAAAACTCTACTGTTTTGTTCACATTTATGTCAAACAGAAGCAAAGGAATGGGTTTGTATTACTTAAAAATTACTGGGTTTGGAGTATAAGAAACTGGATTCATATTCAGGCTTTGTTAGATACAAATTTGTGCCCTTAGGGCCTCAGTTCATTTATAAAATAATTCATAACCTCAGGGATTCTATCAAGCACTAAATCTATGATCTTATGACTTCACATTTAACAAACTAGAAAAAACAAATACTCTCTTCTTATGTGAGAATGGGAAAACAGGCACACAGATGCATAAAAAGCTATCTTGGTCTAACAATTCTGGAAACATTTTGGAACTAGTCTAGGAAAGAAATCAAATTTTTCCTACCCTTTGACCCAATGATAATAATATTGGGCATATATCCCCAAGGTTATCAAGGAAAGAAAGAAATGTACTATGCACATCAAAATATTCATAGCAGCACTCTTCATAGCAAAAATAAAATAAAACAAAATAACAACAACCCTGAAAAGAAGATGTCCAAAACATGGGAGGGGCCAAACAAATTGTGATCTACGAATATAATGAAATATTATTGTATAATATGAATAAACTGTGTTATAAACCTTAAAGGGATATATAAGTTTTAGTAATTATTATTATTGTGCTATGATAAACAAAGGGGCAGCTATGTGGTGTGGTGGATAGAGTGCTGGGCCTGGAGTCAGGAAGATTCTTCTTCATAAGTTCAAATCCATCCTTAGATGCTTACTAGTTAAGTAACCCTGAGGCAATCAGTTTCCTCAAATGCAAAAGAGCTGGAAATAGCAGCAGGATCTTTGCCAAGAAAACCCCAAATGGGGCCATAAAGAATCAGACTCAAGTAAAATGACTGAACAATAATAAACAGTGAATGTGAGAAGTTCAGAGAAACATAGGAAGACTTACCTGAAGTGATGAAGAGCAAAGAAAGCAGGACTTAGAGAATAATAAGCATAATGGCCACAAGAATCTAAGTTGCATATGTCTAAGAAAGACTTTGGACAGCCCCAACGGAGACAAAATTGTCATTTCTGGTGGGGGAAGAACAGCTATCTTGCCTCAGCTCAGTGAATGCTCTGTCCATTGTTCCTCATGTGACATAACATTGTTCTGTCTTGAACATGTGAAGTATGTCATGGCTGACTAAGGGACATTTTACAAGAGGTAATTAGAATGAGCAAGCAAAAAATGCTCTGAATACCAAGCCTGGCGCTGCTCCCTAATGGCTGAGGTCTCAGCCCAGCTCTGTAGTCAGTAATAAAGAGTAGCTGAATAAGGGAGATGGTGCTGGCAAACATTTCTGGCAGCCCCAATGACCCCATGGAATCAGGTGACTACTGGAGTGTGTACATTCAGTTCCAGGAGCTCAAGCTGCCATGTTTTGGCTTGCATTTGACCTTCTGACATCACTCTGGCTTGCTACCTTCCAACTCTCCATCTGCTTGGATAAAAAGAGTCAGTTCCTCCCTGAAAAACCTGGGACGAAGTCACCTGAGTTACCAAACTCATCATACTCAGAGTAAAACAATGAGCTGAGCTTTTTCCTCCATTATTATGATGATGACCTGGTATAATCACTTATTGCAAATTGGATGATGAAACTGCACACAAAAGTTTTCTAAAGTAGCACATGCAGAAAGTCCCTGCCCCAACATCTTAGGAGATCAACCAGATATCAGTGAAACCTCTAAGAAAAAAGGGCAACATTGGAAAACAGAACGGAGCTGAAAGACTTAAGGGGGTTAGCAGAAAACCTTGACACACAAGGAAACAAACCCAGGAAAGAGAGCAGAGGGGAAAAAAACCCATGCAAGAGAGCTGATGGAAAAAAAGATTGGGAAACACACACACTTGATGTGAGTTATGCAATGAAACCAAAATCTTGTAACTTACCTGGAATCCCATATTACTAAACCAAACTACCTCACCCCCAACTTAGGAGAATTCAGATGGAACAGATTCTTCAGCTTAACCATGAGTAACAGACCAAAGGGCAAAGCATTCAGGTTCTAGCCAGACAGTCTGGGCAATCTCAGAGTACAGCTTCAGAGCAGAGTTCAGTGGAAAGAGAACTTACAACAGTGGATCCAGAAAAAGGGTTATAAAGAGGGTCTCATACACCAACAACATCAAGATCAGCTTAAGTAGAACAATAGGAAGGATATAGCATCAGTGGCTACTGTATAAAGCTGGCCCTAGAATCAAATTGTTATTGTTCACTTGTTTTTCAGTCCTGTCTGTCTCTTTGGGAGGTTTCCTTAGCAAAGGTACTGGAGTGCTTTGCTATTTCCTTCTCCAACTTATTTTTACAAATGAGGAAATTGAGGCAAGCAGGTTTAAGTGATTTTGTGCAGGGTCAAACAGCCAGTAAGTGTGTAAGGCTGGATTTGAACTCATCTCTTTATGGCTTCTGACTCAGCCTTCTATCCACTGTGACTGCACTACCCAGTTGTCCTTAGAATCAA
Source organism: Myrmecobius fasciatus (assembly GCA_023553655.1). Lineage (NCBI taxonomy): Eukaryota > Metazoa > Chordata > Mammalia > Dasyuromorphia > Myrmecobiidae > Myrmecobius > Myrmecobius fasciatus. Next base: position 19,242 of record JAJPUD010012377.1, on the reverse strand, counting down.
GTCTCATCTCTGAGAGTAACACTGCTCCATGTCCTGACTGTGACTTTAGAACACTTTCCCACTTATTCTTGATTTTTTTTCAAGATTCAGTTAAAATCTGCTTTCTCTGAGAAGCCTTTGCCAGTCCCCATAATGCTTAGACTGCCTCCCACTTACACTGTATATATCTCTAGTGTAATAATTGTATGCAAGTTGTCTTCCTCCACTAGAATAAAAGCTCCTTTAAGTCATGGATAGTGTACATGTTTCTTTATATCCCCAGCACAAAGCCTGATCTATACTAAGCACTTTATAAATATTTGACTAAATGACTGATCATCTCTCAGTACCCCAGGTGACTACTCTCCAAAACTCTAAATTATAGAGCATAGGGATAGGGAGGGTTCCTACCTTGGAATTTCTCCATATTAATTTAAAAAAAAGACTTTTGGGAAACTTTGTATAAACTCTTATTAGTAAGAACCTAGCTAATGATTTAACTTCCCTGGGCCTCAGTTTCCACTTCTGTAAAAAGAAATCTAAGGTTCTTTACAACTCCAAACCTTGTTATTGTTGATCAATCATGTCCAACTCTTTGTGACCTCATTTGGGTTTTTTTGGGGGGGCAAAGATACTGGAGACGTTTGCCATTTCTTTTTGCAGTTCATTTTACAGATGAGAAAATTGAGACAAACATGGTTAAGTGATATACGCAGAATCACATAGCTAGTAAGTGTGTGAGGACAGAGATGAACTCACTAACTCTAAGGATATTGCTCTATCTGCTGTACTACTTAGCTGCTTCAACTTTATGCTCCTATGATCAAATCTCTCAATTCTGTCTCAGAGTGTGACATTTTGAAGAAAATATATGATCACAAAAATACTCCTATCAGCTATTTTGTCCACCTGAGTTCTCAATGCACACCTTATCATGGAATGGTGGTGACTTGAGCTGGTCACTGCCAAGGCCAATGTCCAGAAAGGGAAAGGTGACAGTTCCACAGTGTCAGACCACATCTATGATACTGAGTTCCCATTTGGGATGCTAGAAGGGAGAAATATGCTTACCAAAAGTGTTTTCCTCTATTATAAAGAAAAGCTGGTCAAAGAGATTCTCTGTAGATGGTGAAGCTGCCCAAATGCTCCTTTTTGTGAAAGATGCTCTGCATATTGCATTAAGCCTCCAAGAATTAACAAAGCCTCCTAGAAATTATCTGCAATCATGTAAATGAATTTGGTTCATTATTCACCCAGGGAAGACCAAATGGATGAAGGAATTCTGTTAGCCTGATTTCAACATATATTTAGATGGACAACCTACATAATTTATCCATTGATATGCATGGTTCAGATGGACAGTGAGTTGGATCCAATATTAAATAGGAGAACAAGCTAGATTGGGTTTTAGAAATTGTAAAGCTCCTTACTAACTCTAAACCATCCAATGAAGCAAAGATCTATTAAAAACAAAACAAGACAAAACAAAAGAAAATACTAGCAGTCTACTGTGTTGCTATGTGGTAATGAGAAGTGAAGAAGGGATTAGGGCTGGGACAGGTGGGAGGGGTGTGGAGGGGGAACTATCCACAAAGATTTAAAAATGAATATCCCACCAAGGACAATGAAGAGTCCTATGGGAAGTGTCTACAAGGTTACAACACATACTCAATGAGGAACTAATAAGGAGAGTGGGAATAAAAGACATCTTCAAAGAGCTTTGTAATGGGCAGAGAAGTTAGGGTGTTCCCAGACAGAGCACTCCATTGATAGCCTGGTGAAGTCAGGCGAAAGTGAAGAGGCTTTCTAACTTCTTGAGGCAAACTTATGGAAGGACATGCCCAAGAATTACATAGGTTGGAAAAGATAGTTTTTGAGCTGTATTTTTGGAAGAAACTCCTGAGTCAAGGAAATCACAGATCCATGAAAATATTTTTAAACTGAAGAGTATCCAGAAGGATGGGGAAAGGATTCTAAATGATGCCATATGAGGATCAGTTAAAGTAATTGGGTGTATTTAGCCTAATTAATATTCAACCAGGCAGCTAGGTGGCTCAGCGGATAGAGTATTGAGTTAGAGAACTGAAAACCTGAATTCAAATCTAGCTCCAGACTTACAGATATATAAATACAACATACATCTATATGATCATGGGCATATCATTTAATTATTACCTGAATGCAAATCCAACTTCAGATGTTATATATACATACAACACACATCTGCATGAAATTGGGCAAATCATTTAATTGCTGTTGGCTCAGTTTCTCCAACTATAAAATGGGGCTATTAAAAACTATCTATCTCATAGGGAGTTGTGAAGATCAGATGAGATAATATTTATCTTGGAGAGGTTGGAGAGTAGATATCAGAAAATTCCCCCTAACTTCTCCATCTTAGGTCCCATGGCAGTCATCTCATTATTTCTGACCTGGCTTTGCTCCTCTGGGTTCTTCTTGACACCATGCCAGATACCTTCTTTCTCCTTCCTTCAGCTATTTTTTACATCTGCATTATCTTCTCATATCAGATTGTGACCTCCTTGAGAGTAGGGATGATTTTTTGCTTTTCTTTGTATTTCCAGAGCTCAGCATAGCATCTGGTGCATAGTAGCACTTAATAAATGCATGTCCACTTCTAAAGAACAGAAGACTTGGAGGAGGGAAGTAGTTAAACATAAAACTAGGAACAAGGTAAGTAAAACTGAAAAGAAGACATTCTCCTTTTCCTTTCCCTCCAAGAGGTAAAGCTAAGTACCTTTCAAGGATGTGGGCTTAGATTAGCTCTGACTGAGATCAGTCTTTTAAGGACCATCATCTGAAGGCCAATCTTCTAATGGTCATCACCTGACAGCATGACCAATCTGGCCAATGCTTAGGCTCCTCTCCTAATTCAAGCAAGGAAAATTTCCCACTTTGTAAGGGAAAGACTGGGTATTAATATATTTTTGTACTTTTTAAAGATATTAATACTCTGCATCTATTGTCAAAACTTTGCTTTTTATGATTTCATCAAGTAACTATGCTTCTATATTCTTAGTATCTATGGTTCTTTCTGTGTATTTCCTCTGTTGAGCAGCTAGATAACACAGTGAATAGAGTGCCAGGGGTGGAGTCAAGATATATCTGAGTTCAAATCCAGCCTCAGGTACTGATTATCTGTGTAATCCCACGATTAAGTCACTTCACCATATTTGCCTCAGTTTCCTCATTTGTTAAATGAGCTGGAGAAGGAAATGGCAAACCACTCCAGCACCTTTGTCAAGAAAATCCCAAAATGGGGTCATAAAGAATAAGACATAACCAAACAACAATATTTCCTCCATTGATGCAGTTCATAATCCTTTTAATGAATCTTTAAGAGTCAAATTGAGTCACCAAATATTTACAAAGCACCTGCTATGTGCAAAATGCTAGGGATACAAAGTAAAAAAAAAAAAAATCCTACAGTTCCAGCTCACAAATATTCACCAAACAATATGAAAGCAACTCTGTACAATCAAGTTATACATATGATTAATTGGAGATAATCACAAAGATAAGGCACTAAGATTAGAAACAATTGGGAAAGGATTATTATAGAATGTGGGGCTTTGGTTGAGAACTGAAAGAAGTCAAGGAAAATAGCAGTTGGAGATAAGGAAGGAGAGATTCAGGCATCAGGGATCACAGAGTACAAAGGGATGGGGGCAAAATTATAAGGTATTTTATTTATTTATTTTTAGGGTTCTTTTTGGTTCTTTTTTTTAATTTATGGAATAAAACAAGAAATTTCATAACAGAGTATAATAAAAAGATGATTTTACATGAAACTGCAAATTAATTATATACAATTTGATATTGCTCTTAGATATATAATAGTTATCATATAAAGTTTTTTCCCTCATCCTGTTGTCATTGTTGTTATTATTGTTTGTCTTTCATTCCCAAGGATTATGCTATCAGGGAGGTGATGCCATGATATACAAGTGAATTGTATTTAAATGAGAAAGTGCTGAGCAAGGTCACCTGCCTCACTTTCTCCTCCAGAGGGATCTGGGTCCAGTGGCCAGATATAGATCAGAATGACTGGAGATGGCCCTTATGGCTATCATTAGACACAAACAGGTATATACATGGATTTCAAAAATGCTTAGTTAAAAAAAAAAAAAAAAAACTAAGGAAGTAGGAGAGGACAGATTTTCCAGATTTACTTAGCAAAGACAAGTGTGTAGTCAAAAGACTACAGGTCTGTTTGAGAGAAAGAGATCAGTCCTATGCATGTCACATCCAAACTCTTCTCTTCATTCATACCAACACCATCCCAGGGCCTTATCACCTGTTTCCTGGATTGTTCCAATGGTCTCCTGATTGGTCTCTATAGCTACAATTATCCCTTTTCCAATCTATTCTCCATATGGCTACCTAAATGACATCCCAAAAGCATGAATCTGGCTATCTCACTCCCTTCTTTAGTACCTCACTGTACTCTACACAAAGTCCTTTCTTTAGTAAAGTATTTTACAACCTGGCTCCAACTTAACTTTCTAAACTGATTTCACATTGCTCCTTTCACATATTCTAATTTCCAGTGAATCCTGCTGGTTTCCTAGGCTTGTAACACTCTCACACAGCAATTTATCTCTGATGTCTCTACATAGACTCTTTCCTATGCCTAAAATATTTTCCTTCCTGATCTCTGACTTTTGGAATCCCCAGCTCCCTTTAAAACTCAGCACAACAGCATGATCATTGTGGAAATATGTATAGAAGAATTGCACATGTTAAATATATATTGGATTACTTGCCATCTAGAGGAGAGGAGGGGAGAAAGGGAAGGGAAAAAATTGGGACACAAGGTTTTCCAAGGGTGAATGTTGAAAATTATACATATATTTTGAAAATAAAGCTTTAATTAAAAAAAAAAACCTCAGCACAAGCACTACCTTCTACACAAGGTCTTTCCTAATCCCCAATCTCTAATTAATTATTCATATTCTAATCATTGAACTACAAAATTATTTTGTATTTTCTATGCATATATTTTATGTGCGTGAGTGATATGCAAAATATATACAAAGGAAATATAAAAGAATAATATTTTAGGTTTTATATACATGTATATATATATACACATATACATGTACATATATACAAAATATATACAAAGAAAATAAATAATGTTTTATATTTATATGTGTATTCTGTATTTATATGTATATATGTTTACAAATATATGTATTTATATATTTTATTAAATATATACTTATCCATAAACATGTTGTTTGCTCCAAGCAGAACGTAAGCTTACTAAGGGCAGGAACTGGTCCATTTTTATCGTTTCATGGTCAGTACCTAGCTCACTGTCTGGTATACAGCAAACACTTGATAAATGGACATGGGAAGAACTGAATTTAAATGAAAATTGAATGAAGAATCATTAACCATTTATCATGCTTTATAAAATGCCAGCAATACAAGTACTAAAACAAAGTCACTAACTGAGACTTACATTCTAATAGGAGGAAACTATTATATGTTATCATAAGGAGTGGTAACCAGGATGGATGAAGTTTCTGGGATAGAGGGCAAATGGAGTCACAGGACAATCAAGTAATGCCTCTCTAGAAGCAATTTTAGTATTGCTTTGATTACTATTCCCAGGTCAAGAGCTGGAAGGAGGAAATTACCTATTCTTAATGCAGTGAATAGAGTAGTGGATTTGGAGTCTCAACGACCCAAATTCAAATATAGCCTCAGACACTTAGAGGTTATGTGATCCTGGGCAAGACACCTAACCTCAGTCTCCTCATCTATGAAATGGGGATAATAGCATCTACTTTCCAAAGTTGCCATGAGAATCAAATGAGATAATAATTATAAAGCACTTTGCACAGTGCCTGGCATATAGCAAGCTCTATATAAAAGTCAATTAGGAAAAAAAAGAAGGAGAAGGACAGGGCAGTTGGGAGGTTGGTGACAGAGAGCCGCAGGAAATTCCTACCAATCAGAACAACCCCAGAATGGAAGCTAGATGTCAGCTCAAGAGAGACAGCCTTGGTAATGATAACCTTGAGCTGAATGTCATGAAGATTGTGTGGTCAGGGCATATGGAATTATATTATTTGGTTTCTCCATCCACAAAATGAGAAGTTTATACTAGATAATCTCTAAGGTCCCTTCTAGCTCTGACATCCCAAGATTTGCCAAAAAATTTCTCTCCCCTAGAGCCTGGAATATCAAGCAATAACCACTGTCAAGGTGAGGTGACACAGATCTCCAAGGCACAGCCTGCTTTTTTATTCCTAGCCCTCAGGTATACACACACATACATATGCCTTGAAAATAGCTGTAGAATTTTTCTCTTCTAAATGGAAACTCAGTTGGGATTCTCCACTCCAATTAATGACCAACTTTTCCATTAAAGGAAAAAAAAAAAAAAGCCCTCATTTAATTTCTTTTTAGCATTTGATTGCAGCCTGGAAAAATGTGAAGGTCATCAAACCTCTGGAGTGTAACTGGCTTTAAAAGCACTCCTCAAATGTACGAGTGGAATCCACTTCTGCCCACAGTCGTGAAGCAAAACAGGCACTCCAGTCCCTTCAGGTGAATAAATTTGCGTATGGAAACCATGTCAAAGTAAAGTACCAGAAGGGAAATTCAAGTTGAGACATCTGCAGGATGTGCAAATCTGTGGAGAACCTACGAACTTGGCAGCCCCGTCGGAAATGAGGGGTTTTTGTTGTTGTTGTTGGACACTCATCTAATCTAGATATTCATCTGGGACTGTGTTTCCTATTTCAAGACGTTTCCATACTGTGTGTTTATGGGGAACGTAATAAACACATTTTTAGAATGAAGAACCACAAAGGGCAAAATCTGCCCTTTCTAGTCACGGTCATGTTCAATCCAGAGCTCAACTGGTCTTCACATTTTTATCTTGAGATTTTAATCTAGAAAATTAGTGTGAATTGAGAAAACTAGTGTGAGAAAAGCAAAAATAGAGAATTACTATATATTCAAATTAACTACAACTGTGCAAATCACCACAAGGAAATTGAAGTCTGAGTAACTGAAAAACCCAGTGATGATTCTCTAGAACATAGTGAAACATAGCTTTCTCTTGCCAGAGAAGTGGGGGTCTACATGGACGGCATGATGTATATACTCTGAGATGAGGCCCCAGATCAAATTTTGCTTGACTATTCCTTTTTTTAGGAGTCAGAGTTCAATATGGGAGTGGGGGAGAGGGATGATGAGAGGAAAGGAGAGGGAACTATAACAGAATTGAACATGATGTAAAAGCAAAAATTATTAAATAAAACTTTTTTTAAATTTTATTTCATTTATTTAATATTTTACTCCAGTTACATTCAAAATTAAGTTGGTTGTTTTTACATTTGTTCTTACAATTTTTGAGTTCTAGGTTCTCTCTCTTATCCCCACCCACAATTAAGAAATCACATGTGAAGTTATGCAAAACATTTTCATAAAAGTCAAATTGTGTAAGAAAACATAGATTTCCCACCCTAATGAAAATTAAAACTCTCAAGAAAAATTAAGTTAAAAAGAAAGAAAAAGAGTGCTTCAATCTGTATCAGACACAATCAGTTCCTTCTCTGGATATAGATATGATTTTTCATCCTAAGTTCTTCAGAGTAGTCATTGATGATTTTACTACTGAGAATAGCAAAGTCATTTACAGCTGGTTATCCCAATATACTGCTATTAGTTTGTATACAATACATTTCACTTTGTTCATGGAGGATTTTGCAAATTTGTTTGTTTTTTCTAAGAGCATCCTGCTCATTCTTTCCCAGAAAATAATATTCCATCACAAATACATACCACAGTCTATTGAGCCATTCCCTAAATGGATGAACAACTTCTCAATTTCCAAAGGTTTTTTGGCCCTAAGAAGAGGGTTGCTATGAATATTGTACATAAAGGTAGTTTTCCTTTTTTTGTTGTTTTTTTCTGAATCTCTTTTGGTATTCATGCCTAGTAGTGGTGTTGTTAGGTCAAAGGGCAAGCCCTTTGGGCACAGATCATATCTTTTGATCATTTATCAATTGGGGCATGGCTCATTAAATAAAACTTTTTTTTAACATTAATCCCTCACAACACAGCTGGAGAAACTAAAATAATATTGTTTTCTGTATTGAATCTCATGCAATGCAACAAAAATAAATTACAAAGAGGTATTAGAGTTTTCTGGTGTTTATTTGTATATAAAAAGTTTCAGACATTAAGTCTTAGTTAGACTTCTTATATGTTCATATAACACAAAAAGTATAGGAATAGGGTACAGAAGAAAGATCACTACATTTGGAATCAAAGGCTAAATCCCAGGCTGCAAATCCTGCCTCTGTTACTGGCTGCCTGTGCATTTTTAGAGAAGTCAAGATTAACTTCTCTAGCCCCAGATTCTTCCCCTTTTAATTGTAAAGGTTGCATGAGGTGACTGCTAAAGTCTTTTCTATCTCTGAACCTATGAGTATCTTGTATGACTGATTCATTCCAAGGCAGCCAAGATCTAGACTTAGTAGCTAATGAATAGAGTGTTAGAATTAAAATAAGGGAGATCTGATTTCAAATTCAGCCTCAGATATTTTGGAGCTGTGTGACCCCAGCACTTCAGCTCTGTGTGTCAGTTTCTTCAACTGTAAAATGGGGTATTGATAGCACCTATGTCTCAGAAGTTATAAGAATTTATTTATAAGTATTTATTATATGCCTGGCACATAATAAGCATTATGTTGCTGTTGTTGAGTTGTTTCAGTTATGTCCAACTCTTGTAACCCCATTTGGAATTTTCTTGGCAAAGAGACTGGAGTAATTTGCCATTACTTTCTCCAGCTCATTTTATAGAAGGGGAAACTGAAGGAAACAGGATTAAGTTTTGCTTAACGTCACATAGTAAGTATTTGAGGTCAGGGGCAGCTGGATGGTACAGTGAGAAGAGCACCAGCCCTGAAGTCAGGAGGACCTGAGTTCAAATTTGATCTCAGACACTTAACACTTCCTAGCTATGTCACTTAACCCCAATTGCCTCAGCAAAAAAGAAAAAAAAATTAGTATTTGAGATCAGATTTGAATTGAGGAGGAAGATGAGTTTTCCTAATTCAAGGTTGCTCTCTCTATTCATTGTGCCACCTACCTGAACAGTAAGCACTACATAAATTTTTATTCCCTTCCTCTTCCTTAATCTTGCCTCCACTATTTATCATAGAATCATTACAACAGATCTCTTTGCTTCAGCCAAGTTTATCCTATTACCTGCTTTGGGGTAAAAGGGAAAAAGATTGTGAGAAATGCATTTTGTACATTTTTAAATGTGATAAAAATATGAATTTATAATCACTATCATTGCCAGAAACAAACAAGACTTGATAGAAACAATCATTAAAAATATATATATATGGGGGGGCAGCTAGGTGGCGCAATGGATAGAGCACCAGCCCTGAAGTCAGGAGGACCTGAGTTCAAATCTGATCTCAGACACATTCCTTAGCTGTGTGACCTGGGCAAGTCACTTAACCTCAATTGCCTCAGCTAAAAGCAAATATATATGTATATGAAGAATTCAAGCCATTCTCCAATTGATAAATGGTCAAAGGATATACAGACAATTTTCAGATGAAGAAATTAAAACCATTTTTAATCATATGAAAAAGTGCTCTAAATCACTATTGATCAGAGAAATGCAAATTAAGACAACTCTGAGATACCACTACACACCTCTCAGATTGGCAAAGATGACAGGAAAAGATAATAAAGAATGTTGGAGGGGATGTGGGAAAACTGGGACACTGATGCATTGTTGGTGGAATTGTGAACAAATCCAACCATTCTGGAGAGCAATTTGGAACTATGCTCAAAAAATTATCATATTGCACATACCCTTTGATCCAGCAGTGTTTCTACTGAGCTTCTATCTCAAAGAGATCTTAAAGGAAGGACAAGGACCCACATTTTCAAAAATGTTTGTGGCAGCCCTTTTTGTAGTTGCAAGAAACTGGAAACTGAGTGGATGCCCATCAGGTGGAGAATGGCTGAATAAGTTATGGTATATGAATGTTATGGAATATTATTGTTCTATAAGGAACAATCAGCAGGATAATTTCAGAGAGACCTGGAAAGACTTACATGAACTGTTGCTAAGTAAAATGAGCAAAACCAGGAGATCATTGTACACAGCACAAGAAGATTATACAATGATCAATTCTTATGGACATGGTTCTTTCCAACAATAGATGATTCAGATCAGTTCCAATAATCCTATGATGGAGAGAGCCATCTACACCCAGAGAGATGACTGTGGGAACTGAGTGTGGATCACTACATAGCATTTTTACTCTTTTTGTTGTTGTTTTGCTTGCATTTTGTTTTCTTTCTCAGTTTTTTTTTCCTTCTTGATTCAATTTTTCTTGTGCAGCAAGATAATTGAATAAATATAGATACATATTGGATTTAACATATATTTTTAACACATTTAACATATATTAGATTACCTGCTATCTAGAGAAGGAGGTGGGAGGGAAGGAGGGGAAAAATTGGAACACAAGGTTTTTCAAGAGTTAATGTTGAGGGGAGCTAGGTGGCAAAGTGGATAGAGCACCAGCCCTGAAGTCAGTAGGATTTGAGTTCAAATTTGGCCTCAGACACTTAAAACTTCCTAGCTGTGTGACCTTGGGCAAGTCACTTAACCCCAATTGCCTTAGAAAAAACAAACAAAAAAAGAGTTAATGTTGAAGCAAATCATAGACACAATCAATAATTTCATCCAGGAGAATGACAATAATGAAACAAGATAAAAAAATTTGTGGAATATAGTCAAAGTGGTTACAAGTGGTAATTTTATATCTCTAGATGTTTACTTACATAAAATGGAGAAAGAGAAGAGAAAGAGAAGATCAATGAATTGGACTTACAATTTAAAAAGCTAGAAAAAGAACATATTAAAAACCCTGTAAAAATACCAAATTGGAAATTCTAAAAATAAAAGGGAGATTAATAAAATTGAAAATAAGAAAACTATTGAATTAATAAATAAAACTAAGAGTTGGTTTTATGAAAAAATCAACAAAATAGATAAGCCTTTAGTTAATTTGATTAGAAAAAGGAAAGAAGAAAATCAACTTATTAGTCTCAAAAACAAAAAGGGAGAATTTTCCACCAATGAAGAGGAAATTAGAGCAATAATTAGGAGTTACTTTGCCCAACTTTATGCCAACAAATTTGATAATCTAAATGAAATGGAGGAATATCTACAAAAATATAGACTGCCCAGGTTAACAGAAGAGGAAATAAATTATTTAAATAGCCCCATTTTAGAAAAAGAAATAGAACAAGCTATTAATCAACTCACTAAGAAAAAATCTCCAGGGCCAGATGAATTTACATGTGAATTTTACCAAACATTCAAAGAACAATTAATTCCAATACTATATAAACTACTTGAAAAAATAGGGAAAGAAGGTATACTACCAAATTCTTTTTATGATACAGATATGGTGCTGATAGCTAAACCAGGTAGGGTGAAAACAGAGAAAGAAAACTATAGACCAATTTCCCTAATGAAAATCGATGCAAAAATCCTAAATACAATATTAACAATAAGATTACAGAAAGTAATCCTCAGGATAATACACTATGACCAAGTAAGATTTATACCAGGAATGCAGGGCTGGTTCAATATTAGGAAAACTATCAGCATAATTAATTATATTAATAGCCAAACTAACAAAAATCATATGATTATCTCAATAGATCCAGAAAAAGCATTTGATAAAATCCAATACCCATTTCTATTAAAAACACTAGAGAGTATAGGAATAAATGGGCTTTTCCTTAAAATGATCAGTAGCATCTATTTAAAACCATCAGCAAGCATCATATGTAATGGGGACAAACTAGAACCATTCCCAATAAGATCAGGAGTGAAACAAGGCTGCCCACTGCCACCATTACTATTTAATATTGTATTAGAAATGTTAGCTTTGGCAGTAAGAGAAGAAAAAGATTTTAAAGGAATTACAGTAGGTCATAAAGAAACCAAATTATCACTCTTTGCAGTGATATGATGGTATACTTAGAGAACCCTAGAGACTCAACTAAAGAACTACCAGAAACAATTCACAACTTTAGCAAAGTTGCAGGATACAAAATAAATACACATAAATCATCAGCATTTTTATATATTAGCAACAAAATTTAGCAGCAAGAGATACAAAAAGAAATTCCATTCAAAATAACTATCGATGGTATAAAATATTTGTGAATCTATCTGCCAAGGGAAAGTCAGAAACTATACGAACAAAACTACAAAATACTTTCCACACAAATAAAGTCAGACCTAATGAATTGGAAAAATATGTATACATACTTGTCATATATTTTAACATAATTAACATGTATTAGACTACCTGCCATCTAAGGGAGAGGGTGGGAGAAGGAGAGAAAAATTTGGAACAGAAGGCTTTGCAAGGGTCAGTGTTGAAAAATTACCCATGCATATGTTTTGCAAATAAAAAGCTTTAATAAAAAAAATTTTTTTAAGTGCATATGTTGGAAAAATGAGTTGGACAGGCCAATAATGAGGTGGATGGGGACTGAAAGTAAATGAAAAAATATAGGGAAAGAATTGTGCCAGTATCCACAATATATTAAAAGAACTGAAAGAAGGCCTTATATGTAACATTGAGTGAATCTTCTATTGAGCACTCATGGAAATATACAGATAAAACTACAACGGATTCAAAAGATAGAGAAGAGCTAGGATTTGCAGTAATGAAGGGTGAAGGGTGAACATACACAATGAGAATATGGAAACATTGATTTTCATGGATACTTTTATTACCACTACTATCATCAACCGTCATTACTATCACTACTATCACCCCACCACTACCACCATAATCATCATCAACATCATCATCACTGATGCTCTCTATCAATGTTTGCTTGCATCGTGTTTCCTTTCTCTGATTTTTTTTCTTATAGATACTATTTTTCTTGTACAATAATGATAAGAGTGGAAATATATATACATATATTCGATTTGTCAAGTATTTTAACATAATTAACATGTAGTGAATTTCCTGCCATCTAAGGGAAGGGTGGGGACTAGAAGGGAAAATTTGTAACAGAAAGCTTTGTCAGGATCAATGTTGAAGAATAACCCATACATATATTTTGCAAATTAAAAAAAAAAAAAAAAAAAAAAAAACATCATCATCACTTAACATTTTCTGGCCCTGTGGTTTTTAGTTTCACTGTTCCATTATCACTTAAAATGTCTTACTCGGCTTGATCAATTCATATACATTTATTCAATCAACCAACATCCATTTATTAATCACCCACTATGTGTCAGGCACTGTCTTTTGGATTGTGCTATAAATACAAAAATGAGGTAATCCCTATTTTTGAGAAGTTTATTTTCTGATCACTCTACCAAAATTGTGTTGTAACCCAGAAGGTTCTTTGATTTATTCCACCCTGATGTAGATAATAATAGTAACCAACATTTACATAGAACTTTGAAGTTTATAAGGAGCTTTTTGGCCATTATTTCTTGTTTTTGTAGTGCTGGTATTTTCCCACTTTGTAGATGAGAAAACCAAGGCTCATAGAAGTTAATCAACTTAACTGAGGTCATACAGCTAGTGAGAAGCAAAGCTAAGGCTCAAACCCAGATCTGGCACTCTTTGCCTTCTTAATAATTTCCTTAATAATTATCAGAGATAATGTGATAAAAAAAAGAAGGAGGTATGCTTTGATGTGAAAAACATGGATTCAAATCCTGGTTCCAACATTTGTTGTGTTACTGGGCAACTCACTTAGCCTTGGGTTTCTCATCTGTAAAATGAGGATAATTATATGTACACTATCAACCTTATAGATATTGTGAAGAAAGTGAATTGCAAAATTTAAAGTCACATAGCAATCAGATTTATTATTATAATGGGCCACATTTTCTCCATTTGAAAAATAAGAGTAGCAAGATTCTCCATCTGTGAGAGAAAAATCGAGAGAAACAAAAAGAGACAGGGACAAGGGGGGAGCAGAGAAAGAGACAGACAGATAGGGATAGAAAGAGAGATGGAGACACAGACAAACAGACAGAGAATGTCATCACATTCTGATTTTCTGTAGAATTTCATATGAGATAAATTTCACTTCCTATTCCCATCCTGTACCCCAAGGAAGAAATCAGGTCATTTGGCTAGATCTATATGAGAATTTTGCCCTTACCTTGAACTTGGATCTCCTGCTCAGTTGTGGGATGGACTCATCTTTGGTAAACATATTACTGATGAAGCATGATGAGAGCCACACATGTGCACCAGCAGGACAACAGATTGTGTGAGGCACCAGAGAGGAATAGCAGCTGGGAGATCCATACGGAAAGATGAGAGAGACTGAAATCCATTAAGGTTTTCCAAAACTTCTCTTCCCTTTTTCCCATAGGAGGCCTGTGAAGTCTGGAATTTCTCATCAGGATGTAAGTTGCCTTCTGAAGTCAGAGAAGTCATTAGGAAACGTGTGTGTGTGTGTGTGTGTGTGTGTGTGTGTGTTTTTCTTTAACCATCTTTATTAATGTCCAACACAGAAAAGGAAATTTATACAAGTTATCACCAAAGTCAATGAAAGGTGAGACATCCTGATTACAGCAGGTTCTTTTAACTTTATATGTGCCACTCTAAATGGACCATGGCACTTTTCTTGTGACAACCAGCCTGTTTATTCACCTCAATATCTAGGAAACCATTTGTATCTCCATATGTCTGGATAGTCTGAGACAGTGCATCAGAGGATGGACAGTGTGTTGTGGTGAGAATAACCCAAGGCTCATGAAACCCTGTGTAACCTTGAACAAGTCTTTTCTTATAGCTGGGCCTCAGTTTCCTCCCTTGAAAAAATGAATTCAATAAATATTTATTAAGCACCTATCATGTACAAATTCCTCCACTAATGTCATCCATGCCCCAGTTTTTCATACATAGAGATGACTGAGCCCAAGTTCTTTGCCAGAAGAGAATATGCCAATGGACCACATTCTTAGAAAATCTTATTAAAATGGAAAATCTTTGAATATGAGTATGGTTACTGCGGTAACCTAAGTTTGTGGTCCCAGAACTAGTCTAGCAGCTCTGAGCAGCTTACCAATACAGTTTTTACCACCAAGAAAGGAATATTTTGAGCAATTCATTTATTTACATATAGATAGGTCATAATCTTTGTTGGTAGAGGGTGTACCCATTTTTTTCAAACAAAAATTTTTCGAAGTATGAAGGCATGGGGCAAAGCTCTCTTACCAGGAATTCAGGATACCTAAAGATGAAGCAAGATGAAGTTCTTGTCCTCAGGATCAGAGCTGGAAGAGATGTTAGAAACTATTCCAACCATCTTATTTTAAAGATGAGAAAACAGAGAGTGATTTCTCTAATACTGGCATTCAGTTGAGGACTGAGATTTCAACCAAGGTCCTCTGACTACAAATCCAGTATGCTTTCCAATGCACCAAAACCAAATAAGTTTAAAATTCAATCCAATTACATTAAAGCATAGCATTATTAAACATCAACAATATCCCTATCATTGTATTAGGAGCTGGGGCTACCATGATGAAAATAAAACAGTCCATACCTTTATGAAGGTTACATTTGTAAGTGGTGTGGGGTAAAGTGGGTGGGGAGGTAGTCCATGGAATCAATAAATAAATAATACCCTTCCATTGAAATATCTAAAAATATGCTATTCTCTATTATTTTACCAAGTAAGAAAACATTTTGATTGAATCAATCTATCAGAAGTATAAACTAGATGTGAACAAGACATATCTCTATATAATCAATCATTCAAAGGCCTTTGAACTAGGTATAATAGGAAATCTATTCAGAATAGCTGAGGGAATCTGGTCACTTGAAACTTGGAGTTAATAGATTTTTCATTCAAGTAATATTCAAATATCTGACAGCAGAGAGCAAAAAAGAGTCTTTTCAGCCAAGGAGAAAGAGCCTTAGTCTCTTCTTCCCCATCTCTACCCCATCCCCACCAAAGAAGGATCTTGTGAACTTCAGAGAGCCTTTGGGCTTTTTCTTTTTTTCACTGTTCCCTATTAGTATTCTCAGAATTTTGATGACTACCAACACTGCCTACAACAGGAGCCAAGAACAAACTAGACACATTGGGGAAAGAAAGCTTCAAGATTCTACAAGGAGCCTAGAAGAAAAGCTATTTCATGCTTAAGAAGAACGTCATCTGTATTCCATGGAGAGGAGAAAAGGAGTTAAGATTTACCCTTTTGCTACATGTGCTCTCTAAACTTGAGTACACTTTCCTCTTGAAACTATACTGGTGAAAGAGTATGTCCTAGACTCTTGGAAGAATGTTTGTTTGTTTGTTTGTTTGTTTGCTTTATCAACTGTTCTACCTATACCACCTTAGTAAATATCTATTTCTAAAAAACAGTGTAGTCTAGCTGACTTATTGATACCAACCAATAATAATTTAGGAAACCCCCCCCCAGTGGGGACTCATATAAAACCAATACTACCCAATACTACTCTCAGGTTCTTCTAGAATTCTGAGGAAAGAAGTAGCAGCCAAGATCTGGATATCTAGCCTGCAGGTGGGAGAATAAGTCTAGACTAAAGTCTTCATCATTCATTCTGATAGTTTATACTTTTATAGTGGTAAGAGAAGGATTAGCTATAGATACAAATGCAATATAGGTTAACAATATAGCAATATAGGTTGTGTGTGAAGGTGAGATCAAAGAGAGAGCCATGAGAGTTTTAAGGTAGAACAAATCATTTCTAATCAGAGAGATAAGTAAATATTTTATGGAGGAGGTGGCATCTGAGCTGGGCCTTAAAGGAGAGATTGATATAATAGATGATGTGAAGTTGAACAAAGGGGAAAAAAAAAACATTCTTCAGGATGGCTTCCAACTCTTAAAAGTCTTTAAAATGGTTCTCCCATATCCAAAGCATCAGACAGTCAGTTCCATGAGGGCAGAAACTGCCCCTTCATTTTTCCAGTTCCAAAGAATATCACAGGATTTTAAAGTGGGAAAGGTGATCTCTAAGATCATCGAGTCCCAACTCCTTCATTTTTGAATGAGAAAACTGAGGATCAGAGAGAAGTGATTTACCTGGAGACAAAAATAAAGTAGCATCTCAGTGTTTAAAGAAACATTTGTGGAATTATTGAATTCACCATGTAGTATTACTTAAAACATCAGCATTCACCTGAAATTGTTCTCTCCAAAGCAACCAATAAACTCTTAATTGCCAAATTTGATGGCCTTTTCTCAGTCTTCATCTTTCCTTGCCTCTATGTCATATTTGACACTGTTAACCATTCTCTCTGCTACTGACTCTTTGTTCTCTTCCTAGTACCTTATCTGTCTAACCTCCCTTCATACTTTGCTAGTTCATCTTCCATGGAATTCCTAACTGGCATGTATCCTAACCTGAACCATACTTTATGCTTTAGAGAGAGTCTGTTTTTCCCTGGCCTTCAATTCTCTAAGTTCTCTCACTTTGTGACTTCATGAGCTCCCATGGGGGCAATTATCCATTGGATATTCACAACAGGATGTCTTGTAGGTATCTCCAAAATCAACAAGTCTCAAACAAAATTCTTCTCTTTCTACCAAAATCCATCTTCTTCCAAACTTCCCTGTTCTGTCAAAGACCCTGGCATCTTCCCAGTCACTCAGGTTTGCAAGTTGAGTTGTGAATCAAGATATCATCCTTGACTTCACACTTTTCTTTACCACACATCCCTAATCACTTGCCAAATCTTGTCATTTGAACTCTATGACATCCATAGTATTTGTCCCCTTTTCTCTACTCATAGAGCTATTATACAAATTTAGGCCTTATCACTTCTCTTGTGGGCTCTTTTTTTCCCTCAATAGTATTTTATTTTTTCAGTTACAGAGAAAAAAAATGGTTTTCAACATTAATCTTTGTAAAGTTTTTGACTTCTAAATTTTTTTCTCTCCCTACTGTTCCCCCCTTCTTCCCAAAACAGCAAGCAATCTGACATAGGTTGTGTATGTACAATCATCCTAAACATATGTCCACATTAGTCATATTGTGAAAAAAAATCATAACAAAAGGGGAAAAAACATAAGAAAGAAAAATCAAACTAAAAAAGGTGAAAATAATATGCTTCAATCCATATTCAGTCTCTACAGTTCTTCCTCTGGATATGGATGGCATTTTCCATTCCAAGTCTATTGGAATTGTATTGAATCGCCACGTTGCTGAGAAGAGCCAAGTCTATCATAGTTGATCATCACATAATCTTGTTACTGTGTATAGTATTCTCTTGATTCTGTTCACTTCACTTATCATCAGTTCATCTCACATGGACTCTTCCAATAACTTTCAAATTTGTCTCCCAGCGTCAAGTCTCTTTATACTCTATTTCATCCTTGGCATAACTAACAGTAATTTTCCTAAGGTATAGATATGACCATGTTATCTTCCTACTCAATAAATGTCAATGGTTTCCTATTCCCTCTAGGATCAAATATAGAATCCTCCATTTGGCATTTAAAACTTTTACAATTTCTCCCCTTCCCAAAGTTCCATTCTTCTTATATATTCTTCTTCCCCTCACCATTCTTTATGGTCCAGTCATACTTTCTTTCTTGTTTACTTTCTTTCTTGTTCTCCCTCACCCAACATCCTATTTGTAGTCTCTGTATTTTTGCACTGCTTGCCCTCTTGCTTAAAAAGCTCTTTTCCGTCTCATCTGTCTCCTGGTACAGTTTCTTTCAAGGATTTTTCAATGCTTGAGACCTTTCCTGGTTTCCTCGGAAGCCAGCACCTTCCCCTTCAAGGTTATCTTGTAACTGCTTTGTGTCTAGCAGATAGCTATATATGTATACATTGTCTTTCTTGTTACAATGTTGTTGTTGTTTGTCCTTCCTTCTCAAAGAGGGCCATGATATCAGAAAGATAATGTTATGCAATACAAGTGAATCGGATTTAAGTGAGGGAGGGCTGTGCAAAGTCAATAGCCTCATTTTCTCTTCTAGAGTCATCTAGATTCAGTGGGAAAACAGATTAGGATGACTGAAGATGGCTCTGGATACAGTGGGAAACCTTTTTAAGGTAAAGTCTTTAACAGCTGTTTGAATGAGGCACTATCCAATCAGTCATTAAGGCTAGGTAAGAAATGAGGGGGAGAATGATCTTTTACTTAGTCCATGTGTGTGTGTGTAAAGCTGGGAGGAAAAGACCCTCAGGTTTTTTT